>BLKR01001676.1:0-261706 GCA_011170035.1 Teleogryllus occipitalis | reverse complement strand
GGACAATGACAAAAAAAGGTATCTCAAGACTGCAAGCAGCAGAAATGAGATTTCTTAGAGCGGTAGCGGGATATAGTCTCCTAGATAGACAAAGGAACACAAAAATTCGAAATGAGCTAAATGTAGAATGTCTCATAGAGAAAGTCACTAACTACAGACACTCTTGGCAAGAACATCTGTTGCGAATGAACAACGACCGCATTCCTAAACAAATGGCAAATTATCAACCAAGACGAAAGAGAAACATAGGACGTCCAAGAATGCGTTGGAAGGACCAGTACTAAGCAGCGTAACAGGCATCATGCCTAAATACTTGAAGATAAGAAGAAGAAGATATTAGTCTAGTTTTCCTGAACGATTTATTTCAAACACGAAAGGTACTTTGTGAGAAACTAAGTACCTTAAATATTGACAAAAATCTGCCAACCAAAATCTAAAATTATTAAAATTAAGAAAAGAAAATACCAAAAATTTGGTAACTTCAATTTCTCTGTTTTATAAGAAAATGAAGAGGCATTTATGAAACAGAAGCTTGAAGATAAAGATATATTTATCACATTTTGTTTTATTTTATGAAGGAGGCAAATGTGATCAGAGCCACAATATTTAGCATTTTTAATTGTTATTAGTTATAAGATATAACAATAGGGATCATGTAACTACTTCTGAAATTCTATTAGATGATTTTTGTTACGAATTTTTTAGCCCCTTCTAACTATTTCAAGTATTCTACTTTGTTTTAACCTTTTTCTTCCTTAAATTGCCTCTTAGTATGCCCATTTTAGCAAAATTTTGGCTATGTATTTTAGGTAAAATAATTGACAATTTCCAAAGTCCGATGATTCCAAAGGTCATTGATATCTGCTACTGATATAAAAAATGAAGGGCAAGTTTATTTTCTTCCTATTTATGAAGTTAATTTAAAAAATAACTAATTTCAAGAAGCTCTGAGCTTGAAAATAAAAAATTAGAAACATTAAGCAGGAACATCTAAATTGATTTTCTGAGATGGTACACATCAATGTTTCTCGGTTTCTCTTAGATATTCCTGTGGTTTATAAGTAGAGAGATCGTAGACATAACCACTTCCAATAAACAATTTTCTCTAGCAAGACAGAAGCTATTCATAACTAGATGTCACCAAAACTCCACAACTTATTCTCAACAATTTAAAACATTACTTCACACACAAATAAGATTTTCTGAACATTTTCAAAATTTTGACCTAAATCATTACTATAATACAAGCAAAATTAACCTCATAATGCTTGGCTATTCATTGACCACAATAATCTACTAGACAAACTAGAGTTGCTACAGAATGGCACAGACTTTCTCACAGTATTCTTTTGAGTTTTCGAAAAACTTTATTTGAAGTCATTTGAAGCATTTACACTCACAAATATAACAATGCATACAAATCAATGGAAATGTCCATATTAATGACATGAGAGGTATTTCAAAAAAATTACATTTGTGTAATTTTTGAAAAAACAAATGAATACACCAAAATGAACTATATGTCATATTAAAAAGTGCAATTAGCACTATCTATTGGAAAAATTTGATGAAAAAATTTGGAGCCATTTCTGAGAAAATGTTTCAGAGTTTCTGAAAATTCTGAATTTCAAGAAGAAATCACCTTTAATGTAAATATTACCGACTCAAAGAGACAACTAAAAAAAATTTAATTTTTGTAATTTTTGGAAAAATAAAAGAATAGAGCAATATGGCGTTTATGTCATGGCATAGGGTTCATTTGGCACTAACCCTCCCAAAAATTTGAAGTAAAAGTTTGGAATCGTTTTTGAGAAAATCTTGTTTTTGTAATTTTTTAAAATTGCAAATATTGCATGCCCTATTGCCCAAAAACTACTAAAATTAAAAAAAAAAAATCTACATGACCTTATTGAAAGAACTATTTATGCACAACAAATTTCATCTAAAGGAAAAATCTCCGTCTTCAATTTTGTAGTTGTAGGAAGACGCCAAAAAAAATTAAAACTTCTGCAATTTTCGAAAATTCACAGTTAACTGTGAAAATCATACCTATGCCACCTTTATAAGTTTATTTTACTCTATTATTACAAGAAATTTAAAGAAAAAATTTTGAGCCGTTTTTGAGAAAATTTTTAAAATGTCCAGGGGGTTTCATGTAAAGTACCCCTAAATTTTGAAGAATGTTTTTCAAAATCCCAATGCTTCAACTAGAGACAGATGGACAGGGGTTTCCTCAATTTAGAATTTCCTCAATTACGTGTGGTTTAGGCACTCTGTTTGTTCACGAGAGAGAGGAGAGAGAGAGTGAGAGAGAGAGGAGAGAGAGTGAGAGAGAGAGGAGAGAGAGTGAGAGAGAGAGGAGAGAGAGTGAGAGAGAGAGTGAGAGAGAGGAGAGTGAGAGAGTGAGTGAGAGAGTGAGTGAGAGAGTGAGTGAGAGTGAGTGAGAGTGAGTGAGTGAGTGAGAGAGTGAGTGAGAGAGTGAGTGAGAGAGTGAGAGAGAGTGAGTGAGAGAGTGAGAGTGAGTGAGAGTGAGTGAGAGAGTGAGAGTGAGTGAGAGAGTGAGTGAGAGAGTGAGAGTGAGTGAGAGAGTGAGAGTGAGTGAGAGAGTGAGAGAGTGAGAGTGAGTGAGAGAGTGAGAGAGACACGTTTAGAAAAAAAAAACTTTTTCAATATCAGGGGACCCCAAACTTTTATTTCCATTGAAATATCAAAATCGATTTTCTGCAACATTACTTAACTTTCTCTCTACTATGTGTATTACTCCTGTACATACATGTGTATACAAGAAAGTTAAAAGGAATGAATTCTATATTTAGTGTAAATGCAAGTAATTGGGTTTACATCCCCACCATGCCTCCCTCTCTCCATCCTTCCATCCTCACCTGGTGAATTCCACCCTGACTGCCCTCCCCTTTTCCTTGTCCATCCGCCCTACTCCTCTGCATCTCTCCATGCATGCGCACACACACACACACACACACACACACACACACACACACAGTTTTATATAAAATTATTTTGCACACACTTTAATGAATTTTATATTTCCAGTAACTGCTCTTGTGTGACTGGACTATAATGTATCTTTAGAAAGGCCTAAGCTGAATTAGAATATATCACACTTACCAATTCTTTGCGAGGTCCTGCCTCCATATAGTATGCATATGGATATGTGTATTGCAGAGTATATCGACATTTTGCAAGGAGCGATGTAGCATCCAAAAGGTACTGCCAATCAATCCATGTTCCTGATGCATCCATGACCTTTTTGTTAATGCGTGTCTTGATTTTCAATAATGTTTGCTCTTCCAATTTAAGTGATTTAGAATGGTTCTCCCACTAAACAAAAAATTAAATAAGTGATTATAAATAAAGTGAAGATCCAAAACATTCCCCAATGTGCAACAAAAAAACCAAGAGCATGAAATACTTGGCAAAAATTCACAAAAATCTGCAAATATTTGAAATGCTCATAACTCATTTTATTCTGTATTAAGGCCATGCATGTTGAGCAAGTTATCGTTTGTAATACCAAGATATTAAATTTCCCATGCATGACTAAGGAGAGGGTGGGAATGAGGGTCTCAAGAGCCCATGGTTTAAATTTGATTTTAATGATTTTTGACAACTTTAATAAATTAATAAATTGAAGCAATAACATACATGTGGATTCATTTACATAAAAAAACCTTGTTCAATATCTGATTCTACCAATGAAAAAATAGATAACTTTCTAGCATCAATATTCGTATTTAATGACAAAATTATTACATTTTTATGTCAAAGGAAGCCAATGAATTGTCATAACATATGTATGTAATGAACTATATTATCGCACAACTTCAAAAATACCAAAAATGTTTCCAAAATGTATTCTTTCAGTTCAAGAGTAGTCTTAAAATTCATTTTACTCACAGCCGACGATGCTCAAAGGACTCAAATTATAATGAACACTTGTGATCAATTGCATAACATTTTGAACAAAAAATGAATCCAAATAATTTACTTAAAGAAAACAAAGAACAAAAATGAAGTCCACAGTCAGGTACATTGGAATTCCAATAAACGCTAAATATTAATTTACTAAGCACTTTCCATACGGCACATTATGGTATTGTCACAGTACAATTCCAATTTTCCTGTTACTATATGAAAAATTAGCAAATAGCATCAAGGTGATCATATACAAAAGCAACAACTTTTTAGATACAGTATTAAATTATATGAAGCAAGTCAGAATATATGATAAATATTTTACCCTTTCATAATAGTGCAAGTATTTCTTGAGGGCCTCTCTGGCTTGGGCATGCACAGACTCATGAGCAATATTTGGATTTTCCTTGTAGCGTGAACACTCATAGTATTCAGAACCATGGGATTTCCAATCCCCTAGACACATCCAACAAAAGTCATGCTTACAATTATAACACTGCATATGATTGCACCCACCATTCTTCTCAATGCAAATATGGCAACGGGGACACTAAAAGAAACAAAAACAGAACACTAACACACAATCGAGCTCACAATTCAGAAAGTAGTACCAAAGAAATATTGTAAAAAGGTGAATATGATTTTGCGAAATGTTCAAACTTACATCTTTGGTATGAGCACTAATATAATTGGCAGTTTCACTATCATCTGCACATTTTGTGAGCCACTTCTTTATTGTTGAACAATCTGTGGGAGCGTGATAATCGGTACCACATCGGAAACTAAAAATAATAATTTTATGTTAACAAATGAAGTAATATAAAATGTCAGTTTGTGGCAAACACATTGTTGTAGATGCCTCAATAATTTATTTTTTTAAAAAGACACTTTACGATATAGCAATTATAATAATAAAAACTTAATTTTTAAATATTAGCAAAATATTCACAAAACTTAATTGAAGTTTAACCAGCTAAGCAGGGCACCTTTTTTTTTTTCTCTCTTCCCTCTCTCCCCAACTTATCACATGTTTCCTAATGCAAAAAACACTGTTCATAAAACACATTCTCACATTACTGTTTTATCCCCCATTATTTTTTAACTTTAATTCTGAATATTTTTCACAATTATAGAAATAAAATGATACATCAAATCTGAGCTATAATGTATTGAAAAAGTAATAAAAGAAGACACACCAGAAGACGGCTCGGCAAACATTGCATATAACACGTTTTGCTTGAGGTTCCTTTGCCCGCACCACAACTTGACAGTTTGGCCCAGGACAGAAACGAAGATGAGGATGTGAACGCACATAATCTCGGAAGGCAAACTGCTGGTATTTGTCACGCAAAGCTGGTCTACTAAGTGAATTGAGGACAAAATCCTCAGGTGCAAGGACTTCACATTCCTGAGCCATACAACCAATACCTACAAAAAAAAATAATGGAAAGTTGAATGTTTCATAAGAATCAATGCTACACTTACAATTATTAGAAAACTAAAGACACTCGTTACACATTTTCTACCCATATCTACGCAGTCCTAATCCAAAGAAAGAAAACGGAATTCATTAAATAATTATAGAATTTACAAAGTAAGAATTGTGTCAAATTATTATACATGTGTGAGCAGAATGAAGACTTAAACAGCATTTCAGAACCCCTCATAATATATTTATTATAGCATGTTATTAAACATACACATAAACACTATTCCCAATAAAGAATTGTGAAAAGATACACACCAGCAACTAATTCCAGTCCAAATAATGAAGAGGAGTGAACAAGCAACCCAACTGATCGAAAGAGTACAGTAGAGAAAGAGATCACAGAAATAAGACTTGAAGGAAGGTTAAAGTACTGGCAAATCAAAGAACAATGAAATTATTCACAAAAACCCAACATTCCCAGGGGAACAAAAGGACAATGGCATGTAAAGCCAAAGAAATGTAAAACCAAACAAAACGAACTTAGTACATTTAAAGTACCAACTACCTGTTGAAACTCCCTGGGTGATCTGGACTTCAAAATGCATTGACCAACATTCCTTGCAAAATGGATGCCCACATGCCAGACTCTTGAATTTATCACTGCTCTGAGATGCTAAACAGACAGGACATGACTGAAGGCGTCCTAACTGAAGGATGGATGGTTCTGGAGGATGAGGTGGCTTGATCTTGGAGATCACCAGTAAGTGTGATGAATCTGACCGATATTTTGACACTATCTCAGAAATTAGCCAATTATGTGCATGAAGTAATACTTTGGCAAGGGAAGGGGTGATCTGGAAAGAAATAAAAGTAGTTTATTCTTGTCCATTATCTGCATATTACGACTATCAATGAATTAAAGATTTCTGAAAATCACATTAACTTTCACATTTAGATGTCTTTACTCCTTAGACATAAATGCCTATCTTTAAAGAATTCCATTAATCATAAAACATGTATTATATTTCCTTTCACCTGTTACTATAGAGTAAATAAGCTCATCAGAAAAGAATCATCCACTACAACTATGTATTGTGTAACGTACATTACATCCATTTCTTTTTATATTTGAAGTAACATATAATAACATTTATGATTTTCATTAATTCTTACAAACACAGTGAATCTAGTTACAGAGTATAGTAATTGCAATTAAACATGCTTTTAATGACTTGAACCTTCATTTGAAAATATAGAAAGGGATTTTTACATGCATTCAATTGCTGTGTTAAATTATAAATCTTTGTTCTTCATCCAAATATATCTCCTACTGTAAGCCACATAAATATTCTGGAAGTGTGCACAAGCAAAGGAACTCTACATTTAAAAAACTGTAGTGTACACCACGAAACTCATGCTGCCAGTAACAACAGTAATACCGTTTTAAATTTTGTTTTATATGTGATCAATGATGACCATTAATCCGACAATACACTGATTAAAAGGACTTGCTAAAATAAGAAGTAAATAAACAAGTTTCTTCACACACACACATATGCACACATACTACAAGGAAGTTTTCTTATTGAATTTTAAGAACGCAAACCCAACAAGAAATAAAGAACATTATCTGCATGATAACTCACCTGTAAGCTATTGCTCAGGCTCTCAACTGATTCGTTTAGAAGGCGCTCCACTTCTTCAACACTAAGGCAATCAAAAACAAAATACTCAGGGTCAGTCTTACTTGGATCTATTTGATCTATATCACAGTCTTCTTCAGTATTGTAGTAATCAGCATAACCACAATCCTCTTCAGAGTAATCCATATCAGAGTCGTATTCCTCTCCAGACATCTGCATTACAAATATATTAAGGATAAGATTCAAAATAAATATATTTTCTTCAATTTGGAAACATTCATCTACTGGAAACAATTAGAAGTTGAAGCTTGGTTTATTGGTGATGTATAGTTGGCATCCCAATTATATGCACAAATGGCGTAATTGCCAACATTTTTGTTTATTACATTAGTAGCATTCATTGACTTAGTCATCATCAGCAGTGGCATAGTGTGAGGAGAGACAAGGTAGTCACCGTCTACCAGAAGAAAAGATTATTACATAGAAACTACACAAATAAAATTGGAGTGAGTCGGTGATTTCAAAATGAATGTTTTTTTAATAATCGCTTATGCTTATTTATACAATTTACAAAACCAATTCAGTTGTTTGTATGATTTTTGTCAGTCTGTGGTGATCTCAAGAATAGCTAAACTGATTTTGATGGGGTATTTTGATACAAACCTAAGTAGTTTAGCAGGCATAACCTAAGCTACTTTTTTCAAATTAATATTTTCTCTTAATAAAAAAAAATTTAAAAAAAGAATTGTTGATTATGTTTTTACACAATCTACACTTTTATTCCAATTTAATGAAATTTTGTACATGTAACTTTCAAATTAACAAAAATGTTACCATCTGCATGATATTTTGTAAATCTACCCATCTCCCTTTCCTACCCCTTAAAACTAAATTCAAATGTGCACTCTTCCAGTTTTTTATGAACATCCTGAACTTGAGGAAATTCATCATGGTGAATTCAACATTTTTCAAAATAATAAAATCTTCTTCTAAATACTTTTTGATTCCATCAAATAACATAATTACACTTTGAATAATTGAACATTAACTGGAAGTTTGCTGAGAATATGCAACATTGCATCTGTTTACAGTGAGCCACAACAACAAAAATCATAGTATACATTGCAGGACAGGACCAGGTGGCACAAAGTTGGGTGGGGCTGAGCAGAGTGAGAAAGGACTGGGTGAAGGTGACTAGGTGGGATGAGGCTGAGTGAGGTTGGATGAGACAGAAAGAAGATGCAGCAGTACAGGCCAGGATAAGGTGGCAGTACACTATGCATAGAAATCATTCCTTGTATTTTCTAACAGATTGTGACTAATAATCCAGACAAAGCTGGATGCTTCAGCTTGTAAACACATTTCAAAAGATATTCTCCTTTAAGTCTAAGTCTGTTAAGAGGCAGGCAGAAGCCTGAGTGATGGGTTAGTGCTCTGACGGCTTATGATACGAGAAACCCTAGTAGCCCAGGGCAGCAGCTCAGATGAGTAATGTGTCTTTGCAGGCTCAATTTTCCACAAGGAAAAGGTGTGTGCCTGCCTAAGCAGGTAACTATGCTTGGAGATAACAACTTCCAAAAATTTCTGTCCTTGTAGCAGCTATCTACCCATTTGATTGTGTCATGCCACACCTCTGATCATCAGATATCTGCTATTTGGAATGATGGCTACGCCATCAAAAGCTGCTAAACGATAATAAAAAATATGGACATTGATATTGCCATCATGTAAATATTAGATCATTAAAAATATAATAAACACAAATAAATTACCTTTATTTTTTCATCCAAGTACTACAAGGCTAAACCACTATAACAAGATTCAATTTCCCTGCACTATTTTTGGTGTCTGTGTAGCAACTTGAGTTGTTTTCCAGAGTAATTATTTTCATCCCAGCCAATAATGACACAATATTTGAACTTGAATATCCCTGATTGTTGAAATTGTTGCATTTAGAATTTTACATTACCAACACTATTCAAACATACCTGCAACAAAACAAAACAACTTGTTTTAAATAAATCACAAAGATTGTTCATCATAACATTTGATTATTTACTTGTAAACATAGTATTAAAACCAAATCCACCCTAATACACAATAAATAATGCAAAACAAAAGAGATATACTGCATTCTGAGAAGAACTGAAGTGCCAAAAAGAAGAGTTTGGATTGTACTACAGTTCAAAACTAATGCATATGTAATTTTGAAGTAATTTTATATAAAATCCACTTTTCAAATAATTCAAGTTTCACATGAGCAGTATGCCACAAAATAAATATATCATCTATTCAAGTGCAGACAAATACCCCTACATCTGACACTGATCCTGCAGAAATTCCCTATGTACAATTAGCAATATTCCCATACTCTGCATAATGAAGCATTTCTCATTACTTGAAATATTGCATAATATTAATAATCGTGAGATTAATTTAGATTATGAAATATTCATAATATAAATACATATTTACTGTCATATGTGTACATAGATTTAAATACATTATTTTATTTACAGACTCAAAATTCTATTGCAGTCATTACTCAATACATTTCAACAATGTAAAGGGACAGAATATTCTTAAAACTCTTTCCTCTCAAAATTAAGTTTTCATGCAAATCTGGTGCATTTAAAACTTTCCCCAATGTTTGTGGATTTGATCTTAACATGTAAACTGTCTCTTCTTATATGTCAATACATTCTTATTAATCCCAGATTCTTATTAATCCCATACAAGCTTTAACAGCACGAACCTTAATATTTAAAACATACTGGTATTTCTACACACAACATACTTTCCTTTTTTATTAAACATTGAAAGTGATGAATATCCAAGTTTTCCATATTTTCAATTTTCTTGTAGTATATCAAAGATTATTTTGATACAAACAGGAATAAATAATTTTTGCAGAAATATGGATTTCACAATCAACGATTAATGAAAAATCATGAAACAGACTATTACTAATTCATTAACTCACTACACACCTTATTAAACAATTTTACTTTTTCATGAAATTTTCTCATATACATCACAATTATTTAGTGCTAATGAATTTCTATTTGTAAATTTACTAAACACAAAACATTATCTGTTCAGAATCAACAAAATAAAATAATAGATGAATGTTAAAGCTTAATACTTCCATTCAATACATCAGAACTAATTTACTCAAAAATTAACTTTCTCTTTCTTGCATGTCAAATGGCCAAAAAATATTGAATGTGATTATATAAAGCATTCCATCCTATTTTCTCATTTTTGACATTTAGAGAGTCATAATTATGAGGATTATCACCTATTTCTCAACCATAGATACAAGTTACAACATATTGCATGAAGGTGGAATTCCACATCAGATCGAATCTTGCAAGTAATCAACAATGGGGGAAAAAAATATTAAAAACTAAAATATTGAACTGCCAATTGTTTAATTCAAGAATCCACTTAAACTACTGTTCTGTAAACAAATACGCACACACACACACAAAAACATCCTTTGGAGATAAAGAATTACAATTAAAATTTTGTAATAAGAATTCAAGTCAAAATATTGTAATTTTAGTATCATTTTCTTGGTTTCCTTTTTTTTTTTTAAACTTAAATTCAAAGGAGATATTTACTGTAGACACAGCAAGTGTACTTTAATCATGAAAATAAAGAATTTAAAGATACATGGCAAATTGTCAGCTTTGTATTTCATTAATCCGGCGTACATCCAAATAACTTGCATTTAATACTAACTTCAACATATCCAGTACATTGCATCTTATTTTTTAAGGGAAAGAAAATTTAAAAGATTAATTTTTGTAGCAGACATAATATTTAGTAGTAAAACATTGATTAACTTAGCTATAATACAACATAAAATATATAATAAACTAATAGACCAAATACACAAAACAGTACTATAAACACAGTCAACTTTAAAAAGAATATTAACTATTAAATTGCCCAAGTAACTAATCAGAAAAGTGTCTGATTAAATAAGAAAATGAAAATACTGAACTACAACAACCTTCTGTACTAATCATTAATGCATTTCAAAAATAAATTAACACACGGATGTACATTCACTGATTTGATGATTTTCATTTCCAATTGCACTAACATTTAATTTTAAGAAATGTTTATGAAAATTCACACAATATTTCAAAATTTAAATAGTCACTTTTTTTACAATTCTTCCCAGGAAAATTATTTTTTTATATTATATTGTACATTAAAGTTGGAAGACACACTTTCCTATTTGTGAACCCTTGTGTCAATGTGTTAAACAAAACGAAAGGGTAATAGCAACACAAAATATAAAATAAATTATGCACTGCTCTTTCAAAAAACATCACTTTTCTCAACCAGGCCACAGAAAATTCATGGGAAACTGGAGCACAGGGCTCTAGCGAAGCGTATCCCAAGAATCTCGAAATAAGTCTTCAGAAAGGGAGGCACTGCAGCGACCCCGAAATGTACCCAAACATGGATTCATAATCCTTCTGCCAAATAACAGCACGTGCGCCTACCATTCATTCATTTCACTTGAACCTCATTCACTATTACTTTTCTGGCATGATTTGCCAAACATTCGTCACCGTGCACGTCCACCTATGTATGCCAGCTGATTGGACTTGCTAATCAAAATTAATCAATTAAAATAATATCTATGTACAAACACGTACAATTATTGAAGTCCAGCTTCGTAATTATCAGATTTTCCTGCACTCGCCAATACGTTTCTTCATTCATTACTATGGTACATGATCAGCCAACGCCAGACCCGCTGGCTTGGTCATAGGAACACTCGCCGCCCCTCGATCGTCAACACAGAATAGCCAGCCCCTCGTGCATCCTGAGTGCCTACAGGCGTACCAAGCGAAAAGACGAAACTTCCCTAGGTATTGTTTAGGGAAAAAAGAAAAGTTACTACGATATAGAATTCATTCGTAGATTTAGACTGTCCTCGTCAAAGCACGCACAAATCCTTGCACATTCGCTATTTCCGCTCGACATTACACACTGTTCTGCGGAATTCTAAATAATAATTCTCCTGACAATCTCTACGGAGACGTTCACATACTCATCCAACACCTATATGGAAAATGTTTACTTTTTGTGGCTATGTTTACTTTTTCTACTTCAGTGATGAAATTCCACCTCGATCGCAATCAGGACTTCTGAGGTACTTGTCTGAAATTCAACCTCCACATTCTCTCTCAAAACAGGAGGGAAAAAATGAAAAGAAGCTCGTCGAAGCCAAATTGACAATGAAGATAGTAATGCGCGAATAAATAGCGCCAGGGTGGATCCAAAAAGTATTTCAGAGGGGGGGGGGGGAATTCAGATCCTTCTCATCAATGGCGAGGCGTCCGGTCATCGATAAATGTACTGAAGCCCAAAGAAATTTATAAAAATAATTTTCCATGTTTTACAGAAGAATCGGACATCAGGAAAAAATCTACAGATATTTTCATGCTAATTGTAAAAAGAAAGCTGAAAATTAGCCACGAAACAACGAGAAGTACGTAAAGGATTCGCCAATATTAGCGCATCGGATTGAGAGCTCGCCGCCGCTTACGGTGACCGCTTCGGGTCGTATTCTTTAAGATAAGCACTCCTGTCATCGCTGTTTTTGAAGAATCTCAGCCATAAATGGTGAAACACCATTACCACGTATCGTAGTATGAACTTATAAGAGAAACTATGTATTGTGTTTCGTGTGCGGCCTGAGTGCTTTTACTGAAGTTTTTATTACTTTTTTTCTAGTTTTTTGTTTGTTTGTCATGCACTGTGAACGAAAATGAAGATATCAAAGGTTAGCTGAAATAAAAACTATTTGGATCACTTACATTTGAAAAGGAGCTTTTAAATTATTGAAAAGTTTTGCTTTTGATCATGATACGAAGAATGTTTCTGATAATTTATTTACTTACTTGGAAACAAATATTTTTGTATAAACGGGATTTTTTTAAAAAAATGAACTGATTATTTTTAATAGAAATGCAACATTTTAAGACAAATAATCTCCATGACAATTGATAAATTTTTTTAAGAAGAACATTTTGACTGCGTATTTAAGGAAATTTTTCATTTAATAATTTGGTATTCACGGTACTAGCTCCAACAGCATCTGGCGTAAAGTTTTTCTGTACCAGAAAGATAGAGCTGGCAAGTCTAGCAATGACCACGTCAAAAAGCCACGCCACGCCACTGCCACTGCCACTCATATACAGCATAATAACTAATTGTGCTTTAACGAAAAACCAACCTGTGCCATCTTTATAAGTGTACTTTGCTCTGAGAAAAACGTTAAAGTAATAATAATAATAATAATAATAATAATAATAATAATAATAAATAAAAAAGGGGAGCCATATTTTAGAAAATTTTGAAAATAACGCCGAGCTTCATGCAAAATCCCCCTTCCAAAGAAACAACGAATTGTGTGTTTCAAATTCAAGAAACTGCGACATCAACCAGATCGATTGGGTAATATCAATCTTAGTGAAAATCCTGCCTACGGTTTAGCCAAGGGATTCCCAAAGGAGTCCATATCGACCCACTTAACTAGAAAGTTAAAGACGCTAAAATCTTTCATTGTTTTATGTCACTATCAGAAAAAGCGATAAAATTCCATTGCACATCATTATCATCTGTAAGTGAATTTCATCAAATTTAAAAGCTGCACCATCCATATTTCAAAATATAAATTCGTTCTGTTTTGGCGATTTTGTTTTACGCTGAATTTATATTTAACTTTCTAACACTGAAACATCGGTTATAACCTCATGATGTCCTTATTTTCATTTACAAAGTTTGAACGGGATTAAAATAATATTCAAAATTATATATTACGCATTTCTTACGTATATTAACAATAAAATATTAATTATTGACACGTGAAGAAGGTTTCAGTTCAAAATGGTAGGAAAATAATATATTTTGTCACCACTTCTCCCCGATTTAGAAAAGAAGAACTTTCGCGGAAATGACGATATTTTTAAACCCACTTTGAGTTAAATCTCAAAGTTAAGATTTATACTGCTGTTTGGCATCTTAATGATCTTTTACGTGTGCAAATTTCAAAATTTTATCTAGTCCCCTTAAAGATACTGTTGAAAATTTGAAACAAATAATCAACATTTCAATTTTTAGGCGGGGGGCATTTTCACGTGATACGCTATTTACTATTGGCATTTTACGGAAAGTACGTTTTTTTAAGTAGTTACATTGTTACTTGTAAAAGCATACAAAAATAAAAGTTGTAACTCGTATTCCTTCTATGAACAATTACTCTCAGAAAATAGAAGTTTATTCACTGGCGTTCGATAGTTAACGTTGAAAAATATTTTGCAAATAAAAACATATTAGGAAGATAAATATCATTGTTATTTATTGTCCAGAGTTTACTGAATTCAATGCATTTTAGATTAACAACCCAGGGCTGAGTAATTTTCAAAACCGTAAACGTTTTCAAACAGGAAAATGGGTACACGGCTGAAAACAAAAATGGCCGCCATTTGTGAACAATGTACAATATTTTTTTAAACTTGTTTGAACACCCATAATATAAGAGAATGTATATACAAAATAAGAATTTTTTCTGAGATAGTCGAGCGACCAGTGCTGGACCCCTTAAAATGGACTGACCCGAATACATTGGCAGCGGACGGCCTCGCGCCGTCTCCACACCGAAGACTATGTCATTCTTTGTGGGAACTATACAAGTTTCCTCTTGCTTTCCCCAGTCTCTATCGTTCTAATAAGACAAAACTCCTTGGTGGCGAAAAATCGGAAGAAAAATATTTCGACTCATTCAGTGGGCCGATGAATGTGAAATGCGATGAAGTGGGCTGGAATGTGTTAGTCTGCTGTATTTAATTTGGTATGCGATTACCTTCAGCCTTGTATTACGGGTGTTGCGATATGTAGTGAATTCAATAATTTACTGAATTAAAACTTTTTGTGAATTACATTTAGAAGATATTGTTTTACCGAAAAATGTATAAGCTTTCAATATGTTTTGAAGGAATTTTGAGTAATGAGCAGAGAACTGTCGTTCTAAATTTATATCCGTATGCCATAATGAAAAACAATTTAAGAAAGTTGAAAAGATGAAGATGGAAACAAACCCAGATTCCCGAAACGTTGCTGTTTTCTATAATTAAATAAAAAATATAACGTTCCAATAGTGTCTGATTTGTTTTTTTAATAATTGCATAAAACAAGCAACACTTATTACACAAATACAATCAAAGAATATTTAAATAAAATTTTCATTTTGATGAAAACTTGAAATTATGAAGACACAAAAGTGTCAGTCAACGCTTCCAGATCTCAAAACTGAACATAAAGATAAGAACAGAGTGTATACTAGAGGGTTTAGTAGTTCCAACTACAATAATTATCCGTGGTTAACTGAATAAAATTAACTTTCAATTTGTTTACAAGTCTCTCACTTTCAGCATATTTGCATCCAGAATGAGAGAGCTTAATTATAAAACTCAGGATACTTTGCTGGTTATTTCGTCAGCAGTATTGTGAAACAAGCTAAAACGGCCCACTCGGATAATAGCTCACCTCAATCAACGACCACTTTTCGAGAAAACGATTAATTATTCCACAATACACTCGCAAACATTCCCTCTTTTTCGTGCGTTCCTGTTTATTGCCCCGTACACATTACAGCCCTGCATTCGGTGGAAAAAAACCGCCCTCAACCGACCGGCTATCTGCCGCCTATCAGTGGACGCTAGTGATGCGACAACAAAACTTGGATGCTGCCGAACATCTATGATCAAAATTAAAACATCAATGTTTATATTACATCAACCAAAAACCATCGATGTTCTAAAGCTAGTTTAGTTATCTCTAACATTAAATTCGTGTGAAACAAAATTTAATTTCACAGTGGCCGTGTATATAATTTTATAATTAAAATTATGCACTTTCATTATGCCACATTGAGTTGATAAAGGTAGACATGCAGCCAGTAATTCAACAAAGTAAAGCAATTCAAAACTACAATCAAAGCGATTCAAAACTACAATAGCAAATACTTTCTCGCGTTGATTCTAACTTTTGCAATTTTCAAAATTCGGAGCGTTTACAGAAAATATGACCTGGACCATGATTAAGCGTCTTTTGCTCTATCCGAAGAAAAAAATTGAAGAAAAAAATTGGATCCATTTTAATTCTTTTTATAAATTGCATTAATACAAGGAAAGATTATGCGTAAACTACTTACTTTTACAAAAAATTGTACATGACCTCATTTAAAGATCTAATTTTTACATTCTCGCATACTACATACGTAGAATAGAGAAAATATTGTAGTATAGCGGCAAAACAGCGATTTTCTACACAAAACACGTTTTCTAGCTGTTGATAAAGTGGAAAAACTTGTCTCTTCATGTAGTAAATTGTTTCCTCTGGTACGTGGTGTAGTCGTAAACAACATTTTCTGGGTCCAAAATAGGTTGATTGAAAACTACCCTCCGTCCGTCCGTCCGTCCGTCCGGTCACCGCCAGCGCTTAAACTGTTCAGACGGTGTTCTCAAAAATTAATATTCGCCAATCGATCTGGCTTAAATCGTGTCTCTGCAAGTTTGAAACGAATATTTTGATTTTCGAGGATAACTTTATATGAAGCTTCAACAAAATTTCCAAAATTTCTCTCTATTTTTCCTGGTTATTTTCCCCACCAGATTGAGCAAAGGACGCTTACAAAATGGCGTAGGTCTCATTTTCGTAAAACTCTGAATTTTCAAAACTTGTAAACTGATGCCGAAAAAATGTTGAACTTTGCAACTACAACTAATAAAGATAGAAATGTTTTCATTGACGTAACCTTTTCTTCAAAAACTATCAAATACTAACAAAGAAATATTTACATAAGATCATGTACAATTTCTCGAAAATACGAGTAGTTTTCCAATATTTTACGTTACATTTAGGACATTTCAAAACATATTTCTATAAAAAATAGTTGTTTTTTTTTCTAAAATAGAGCAAAGACGCATTACATGGCGCAGATTCCCTTTTCGGTGAGCTCTATTTTTGAAAATTGCAAAACAGTCACATTGCTAAACTATAATATTTGTGATAGAGATTTTTTCAGCAATAAAATATGTTCTAACTAGTGGTACTACAAAGGTGTATACTTTCTTGCAGTATTTCTAAATTTTACAATTTTGGAAATTTCAGAGTTCAACAAAACTAATAACCCTGTGCGGCTTTTAAAAGCTCTCTTTACTCTGACAGTTTTGAAGCCATTTTTCAGAATTTTTACTTTCTCAACTTACTGTGCGAGAAGAGAAAGTGTAATCGCGAGCTGAAAACGGTGATTTTTCGACAGAAAAACTCTTATTACCGGGCCCTGGTAACGAAAATGTGGATAAATTTTGCTCCTCGTCTAGGGTGTTGTGTAGCCAGAGTCCGTTTTGTGTTTCTTGATACTTAAAAATCGATTGACGACAGAAAATACGACTGCCTACCTGCGTCCCTCCGTCTGTCGGTCCGTCAGTCCGTTTGTCTGTGGTCAACGCTAGTGCCTGACCCGTTCAGACGATTTTCTCCAAAATTAGCATTTCCTGATCGATCTGAAAGAGTTCCAGATTTTGCAAGTTTGAAATTAGTATTTTGATTTTTGGGGTTAAATATTTTGATTTTATATGAATAAAAATATTTGGAGCAATTTTTGAGAAAATTTGAACATGATGTTGAAGTATCATGTAAAGTACCACCATAAATCAAAACAACCGTTTCAAAAGCGCAGAGCCTCGGGTTCATCCAGATCGATCGGGGAATATCAATTTTGACGAATATCGTCTTAATAGCTATTGTTGCTTAATAAGTGATTTCGGGCGGGTCAACTGCTAAGGCCATTAGTCCCGTACGTGCAGTCTACGTTTTAATCACATGAGGTGGCTGTGATTTTCCCATCTGAATGGCGTGAACCGTCCTACGTCCACCGTCCACCCTCCTACGTCGGCTTGCGGGGATTTCCCCTGGCCAGATACCCCCATCCGGGACAAACACCTCTCGACTGGTCTCCCAACATGTGTGGTTGTGTAGTGCATGTAAGTGTGTGTGGAGGTGAGGATAGGACAAGAAAGGCGAAGGAAAGATCGCGCGCGATCCATGGCCCCCGTTTGGTAGGGTACTGCTTCGGCATTCGCCTGGTGTTGATCCAAGAAACCACGAAAAATTTACAGATGAGAGCAACCGATATCCAGAATTCTCCCCTAGACAGCGGTCGAATTCGACCTAGCTATTTAGCTAATGTCGAAAATACTTCCACCGTTAGGGTTCTAATCCTAGGACCTCACGACCAGAGGCTTTGCAGTGACGTCAATGGATGTCTTGAGCCACCTAAGCCGGTGGCGCTAGGATTGACCACCGATAGACGGAGCGACAGACGTTTTGCCGCGAACCAATTTGACGGTTTGTCGGTTGTACCGATATCAAAGAACCACAAAAGGTGGATTCTGACTACACAACGTGTTAGAAGAAGCAATTTACTACATTTAGGAATAAGACTTATCTACGTTTTCAACACCAGTGCCCCACAATGAAAGTTTTTCTCTAAAAAATCGCTATTTTTTGCCGCTCCATTACAATACTTTTTCCTTCACTACACAGGCATGCAGTAATACGGGAAAGTAAGAATAAGTTTTAAAGTGTAATTTTCATTCTGTCTGTGTTGACACAGTGATATCATGCGAACATTCTCCAGTAGGCGGACTGACAATAATATAACGGAGTAAAAGGCTCGAGTACAAGTTGGCCAACGTTTGTGAAATAAATGTAAATAATTTGAGGTACGTATGAAAATGAAGGTACGTAATGAGAAGTACGTATGAAAATGAAGAGGGCTATGGCATGATATATGGTGGTTGAAAGAGTTGATACCATGTCACAACACACCAGTAAACTTTCATGTACGAAACAAGATATGAACACATAATCTTTGCAGCCATTGAAGTCCGGTGCTCAGCCCTTAACGATCTCTACTGAAGACTGTGTAAGCCGAAGTTGTTATTTTCATACACAATAAAACGCCGACATTCACAAAACGCAATATTTCTTATATTGTATACAGAGACGATAACATTAATTTGTAAATCGCAGCAATCCCTGTTCACTTGCTGTTTTTAAATATGAGCAATATGCAACAAGGATGTCAACATCTGTATCAATATTTTATATTTTTGTTGACTCCCTCAAGTGCCAACTAATTAACTTAAATTAATTTATTGTGAAGATATCTTGTTTCGTATTGTAAAAATATGCAATTCTGTTTAAGTTGTACATGATTTTGAGCGTCCACAATAAAGTCAAATCAATCCCTTCTTAATCGAGCTAGGCTTTCCTTAGAATTTCACAATAAAATCACGTTAATTTCTCTGTAACAATTATGAACAATGGAGAAAAATAGCCTAATTATCATGTGATATAATCATAAATATCTGAAAATTGTTGAGCCTTGCAAAAATTATAGACAATTAAATTTAAGCGCCACATTCAAAAGCATGAATAAAAAACTGACATTCAACTGAATTTAATTGAGGCATTCATTGATATGTCGACACACAAGACATTCAATAGAATGGTGAGACGACTTCTGGAAACATTAGAGTGATTGTTTCTAAAAATCTGCCTAAACGAAGCTGAGGAATTAATAGTTTCGCACTGAAAACAGGAAACATCGTGTTCGAAGCCAGTCATCTATATTACTAATTTTAAGTACACACAGAAATTGAAAAAACTACGCAGGATGACGCCATACAAGAGATGTCAACGGTATGGTTAGATACACAAGAAAATATACGTATAAAGCCTCCAGGAATGTAAGAGGTGTCCATTCTTTTGTTAGATAGCCAAAAACTCGGGAAAAATACATAAACATCTATTACTTATTTCGAATGCGCGCAGAAATTTAAAGAAAAATTTTACAGCCTCCGGCCATGTTATATGTGTTTGAGGTTTCGTTAGATGCCCAGAAACTCGGAAAAATACGAAATCATCTAATATATAACTAGTTTCCAATGGGCATAGAAACTGGAAGAGAACTACTCCGCCTCCGGCCATTAGTTAGCTGTCTATGGTTTTGTTAGATTCCCGAGAATTTGGAAAATTTCCATGACCAATAAAAAATTTGAATTTTGACAAACAATATAAATTTTGATTGCGTTATTCCATCTATTTATATACTGCGCGTCACATACCTATATCACCTGTTAGAACAATATACTAGACAGAATTCGTCACATACCGTCAGAATTCTCGTAGTACGTCACTGCTTATGAAAGGACTGACGTCATGCAAGAGCAAGGCTCCAAGAAAGAGGCCGCCCACCATTAAATATTTGCTATTTACGTGTTGCGTTATGGAAAAGCAACTTTCTTGAAATTCTTGGCATGTAAAGAACTGTTGTACTGTGCATCAGTATATACAATACTACTACATTATTGCAGTATTTGTGAAGACTTTTTTTAAAATATTTAATTTTTGCAGCGTTAAACGAGAGTCTTATTTGTTGTTCGTGAGCAGTGTGAGCACTTGCTTTTGGAAATCCATTTTGTGTGGTTTGGTTCAGCAGCATTTTCGCTGCAGCACGTCATTAAGATGGACTAAAAAGGTGGAGTTACGAAACCCGACACATAAGGTTTCTGAGACTTTGTAATGATCGAATATCAACCTTTATCAACCATATCAACCTTTATCACCTCGCCAGCTCGCGAAGTCGTATTTAGCCTGAGAAATGCCAGAACGTAGCCTCAGGGGTAGGCAATTTGTCATTCGCTTACGTCAAATACGTTGACATTGCGGATTTTATAGCCGAAATTTTCTTCGCTCGTTTCTTCACAAGTATGACTTGTACTGTTGTCAACAGACATCCGTGGACTCTTCTTACATTTTACTTTAATCTGATATGGTATTTCAGTAACACACTATAATAACGGTAATACCGGATGTTTCATTTAAATTGAGACATTGAAATACTTCTAGAAATTCGCATCGTACGAAAAACTGTCGGAACTAAATCGTTTGCAAATGTACCCATATTTCAGCTTGACTTCACCTGTCAGATTGTGTGAGCGGGAATCAATATTGGTATTTTAAATGGAACATTTTTTTATGTAGATTAGTTTTTCAGCAAAAAAAGTGTTCGTTTTTCGTCGTTTCTTTGGATTCGTAGAGAATTGATTCACAAGAAAATACATGTTTTCGTAGGTACAAGATACCTTCATTGAACATTTTCTCAGAGTTTGAAAGATTCTGGAAGAATTAAAACAATTTTTATGTTATATAATTTGGTATAATTACATTTTTTCATATTTTACCTATTACTGCTAATGTCCTACCTATTTCTTTACATTTAAGATTAGATTCACATGACGAAACGCTACATATAAAATAGCAGTCTGCCAACAAGTTCCTGAAATCGCTATTACGTTGAAGCAATGTAATACTGCGCTTCAATGACCTTCGGCCCTTCCCTACGAATTGTCAAACTTACCCCCTCCTCTGGGAGATCCGTGTTCCAAATCAAGGATTAACTGATTGATTAGTGTTTTCCGGACGCTGGCGGGGCTTTTCTGAACCACAGCCGGGACAGCATCGCCACAGCCGGGACAAATTCTAAACTCCCGATTGTTCTGGAAATATAGAATGAGAGATGTTTGCGAAGCAGACGAAGTAATTTCCACAATATGATTTATAATCTTTCATGAAGCCAAGTGACGGAGCTAGACAATTTTGGGACCGGGGCTATGCTGAAAGGTACCCCCCTCCCGAAATAAATTAAAAATGTGAAAGTGGTATCAAACAACTATATGAGTTATATTATTGCAACAAATAACAGAAATTCAACGTTTAAGCTAGAAAAAGTTTTTGAAAATATATTTCAAACAATAGTTTTAAGTAAAATTATTTAGTGATGAAATAATACAATTTTCACGATGAGTTTAAAACACTAAAAAATTGTTGTTTTTAGCTAGTGTTTAATAAAATCACTAGTTAAATAAATGAAATAATAAATATGAATTTTAGTAGAACACGTTCTAATGTTAGGGTTAACAATTCATTTAATACTTTTTTTTATTCTCTTCCCCCCGTCAACAAAATCTCAGAGTGAACACCAAAAAGTTGGTCACCCTAGACTTCGAACATCATGGAACGAGGGCCACTCGAGGATGTGGGATCCGCCTATCGCCCCACCGTTGGGAGATCGGGAGCAGAGGATCACAAGCGAACCCTGACCCATTGTTTAAGGTACCGCACGCCATTATCTACCTGGAATTTGTTGAAGAATATCGATGAGACCTGCTAACCTCTAAAATTCTCATTCAGCCAATGCTATTAACATATCTAACTAATTAGGCCAGACATTCCGCCACCGTCTGGACTCGAATGAATCGTATCCTCAGGCCCAAAAAGCTTCATTAGCGGATTCTCACGTTCCCACTCTCGGTTTTGGTAAGTTTCATTCCCCTAAAAATATTTCTATCCTTGTATAGTAATGACTTCCGACCGCCTGTCCATACGTTCGCCTGCCCGTCCGTTCGTCTGCCCGTCCGTCCGCCTGCCCGTCCGTCCGCCTGCCCGTCCATCCGTCCGCCTGCCCGTCCGTCCGTCCGCCTGCCCGTCCGTCCGTCCGCCTGCCCGTCCGTCCGCCTGCCCGTCCGTCCGTCCGTCCACCTGCCCATCCGTCCGCCTGTCTCCGCTCGTCCCGTTGCACGTCACTCAGTCGGACAGTCCATCAATACATTAGTGCGTCCGTCACTCACTGTCAGACCATTTCCAATGCACCAATCGAGAATAAGGAGGTGTCATTCGCCGACACTCGGTCTCCTAATTGAGGAACTGATTAATTTTTTTTCGAATCCATCCAAAAAATTATAAAAAGAATCTTTTAAAAATATCTTTACTTTCTCGTATACATATGTATATACGGGAGTAATACTCGTAGTATAGAGACAGTTATGTGATGCTGCAGAAAATCAATTTCGAGATTTCAACGGAAATATACGTTTTGGGGCCCCCTGATGCCGAAAAAGTGGTTATTTTCAAAACGTCCGTCCGTCCGTCTGTCTGTGAACATTAGTAGTGAACATTAGTAAACCACACGTACTATCTTTTCCAAATTGAAGAGACCCCTGTCCATCTGTATCTAGTTGAAGCTTTGAAATTTTGAAAAACATTCCTCAAAATTTGGGGGTTCTTTACATAAGCCCCCGAAAATTTTCAAAATCTTCTCAATTACGGCTTCAATTTTTTTCTTTCATTTTCTTGTAAGAATAGAGTGAAATACAGTTATAAAGGTGACATAGGTCCGATTTTCGCGATTAAATCTGCATTTTCAAAAATTACAAAAGTTTGAATTTTTTCCGGTGTCTTCCTAAAACTACAAAATTAAAGATAGAGACTTTGGTTCAAATTAAATTTGTTGCTCACAATCAGTTCTTTTAATAAGGTCATGTACATTTTTTTGAAAATTTTAGTCGTTTTCGCGGAAATTGGCGTGCGATATTTGCAATTTTCAAAAAATTACAAAAACAAGATTTTCTCAAAAACGGCTTCAAATTTTTTCTTCAAATTTTTGGTATGAATAGTGCTAAATGTACTGTATAAGATGAAATAAACGCAATATTGGTCTATTTTTTTCTTTTTTCAAAAATTACAAAAATGTAATTTATTTGACTTGTCTCTCACGTCGGTAATATTTACGTTAGAGGCGATTTCTTTACGTTGGAGTATTTATGAGTGCATGTGCTTTAAATAATATCAAATAAAGTTTCTCGAAAACTCGACAATTTTCGGTGAAAATGATCTGAAAATTCCGCATTTTCAAAAACGCTCAAATGCCATTTTTTCAAAAATGGCTCTAAGTTTTTACTTCAAACTTTTGCAATGGATAATGGTAATGGCACTTTTTAACATGTTAAGTTCATTTTGGTATATTCTTTTGTTTTTTAAAAAATTACACAAATGTAATTTTTTTGAAATATCTCTCACGCCGTTAATATGCACATTTCAATGGATTTCAATGGATTTCAATGGATTTCAATGGATTTCAATGGATTTCAATATAAATTATTGAATTTGTGAGTAGAAGTTCTTCAAATTACTTGAAATGAAGTTTTTCGAAAACTCAACAGATTCCTGTGAAAAAAAGTTTCAAATTTCGCATTTACAGTAACGCTTAACGACGTTTTCTTAAAGACGGCTCCAAACTTTTCATTAAAAATTGAGGACATTTTTAGGACAATGTTTAAGTCTTCTTTAATTTTTTTAAAAATAATATTTCCGTTCTACTATTTGGAAACCAAAAAGTTGAGAAAATGTAAAAAAAAATGTATTTGGGCGGCAATAGATGGCAGCTGGCCAGAAGGAAGGGCAAGGTTGTACAGTACCGGTCCACACCAAGGAAATCAGAAAACTTTACTACGAGAATGTCTGTCATTCTGTAGCACCTCTAGTTCTTTGTTTTTCTAAGCAATAAAGTCGCGTTTTGGGTGACGCACATAGAGGTGATCAATAACTCCTTTGTTGTTTTTTTTCGACGTGAATTATTAAACTCCTTTTTTGGCATTTACATGAATCGATAGGGCTTGAATCTTAAAGTAGACGATAATTAAACCTAATTTTATAATGAAACAAAATTTTAAACAAGTATTTTAATCAATACTTTTTCATGTACTTTTCTATGCCCGAAAATGGGCGAGTCAGGCAATATTTATTATTACAAATGTATTCACAGAACAAAAATCAAACTTTTCAACACCGTAATTCTCGCTGGAGGCAGCACGCTAAGCTAGTATCATAATACTATTCTTTTATTGTTTGCACTGTCTGAAGTCTTGGAAATGATTCCTTCGAACCATTCGAAGTGAGCTTCACTGATAGACATTTAAAGACTGGCGGTCTATGAAAGAGCAGAATTTGTAAATTTGACCCCGATATTCACCCTTAGGAACGATTTCAGTTATTAATTAATACGTCATGAGTCATATTTATCCATTTGGGGCCGTTTCTTGGGATGTGCTATATAAATTGTCGAAGGATTTATTTGAAAGGAAACCGTTCTGTGACATGCTCTAAGTATAATACCGCCACCGGATTTTTTAGGTGTAGAAAATACATTGCGACTTTGACATTCAACAATCTTCATTTCTAGAAAGAAGAAAATTCCAGACGACGGTCATTTTTTGGAAAAAATACTGATTGCGCAAATGTATTATAATTGATTCCAATATTGTAAGCTCTGCATAAAAAATAGACAAATAAAGTAACAAAGGTTGCCCCGAAAAATTATAATTTTTGAAAGTTAATGACGAAAGTTTAATAGTTGAACGTTGATGCCTAATAACTGCTCATCCAATAGTGGGTTTTTGGACATTCTCGAATGTATTTCTATGCCTTTATTAAAATTACTACAGATATAATGCGAAATTTTGGACATTTGGTGTGTATCATATTAATTGAGCCACATTCAAGAAACAATTTAAAAACTACCTTCAATTTTACATAATCTCGTTAACATGGGACGAATATTCATGGTGTCGTCAATAAGGCCATGTAGGTCTTGTCTGCTCGCTAAATTGTTAACCGTACGTTTCAACGTTGCTATTCAATGTCGAATGTCTTACAACAAAATTTAAATTTTTGGAAAATGTATGAAGGATACAGGAAAACATTTTGGAATTGCACGAAGTTATTGAACCCCCCCAATTATCTGTAACTGAACCTTCAACAAAAATACCTTAGTTATTCGGTGAATTCAGAAAACATTGTAGTACATTTTTGTCTCGCACATGTTAAATTTACATGGTTAAGAAACCAACAAACCCATAATTTTTAACAGAATCCTTATTTTTAGAGAAAAATGGCGCACTGGCCATGTCCAGTGCGAAAACCTTTCACTGGAATGTTAAAGAAATTGCACGAGTTTGTATTATGCAGTGGTGGGAATGAATCGTTGAAATAATGTGTTTCATAAATACGCCTCTAGCCGAGATACGTAAAAGCCGAGATGTAGTGGTGAGGCAAGCGCTCGAATAAGCGGTTCGCGGCAGCCGAGCGACCCACGGGAACCAGCGAGTAACCCGGAGGCGAGCGGGCTGCATCTTACGCGCCCGCGCACCCGCTGCGCTGCCGGTGCGGCGCGGCGCAGCGCGGCGCGGACGAGCTGCAAGGAGGTGGCGGTGTAGGCGGAAATGGTGGTGGCGGTAGTTGCGGTGACGGTGGCGACGGCGGCGGCTCGCGACCCGCCGCCGTTCCGCCGCCACCGCCGCCTCCCCCCTCTTCACTCCTCGCACTTCTCACCGGCGCGGGCTCCCACCGCCTGCCCCCACTCGCTTCGTCGAGGAACGCGCAGGCGGCGGCGGTGGCGGCGGCAGCCGCGCGGGCGGAGGCGGCGGCGCGTTCCTCCTACCTGGCGGACGAGACTGCGGAGCCCGCGGCAGTCGCCAGGCAACCGGTGGGAAGACGCCGTCGGGAGGCAGCGACGCTGGGGCCACGGCCGTTCGGCGAGGACGCCTGTCACTGACGCACGCACCCGCGGCTGCAGCGGCCGGCGCTGGCGACCGAGCGCTGGGGCAGCGACCGCCGGCTGCGACCCGCCCGCATCACCCGCTGGTGAGTCCAGAGGCCGCTCCTGTGCGGCTGCCGGTGTCAGGCGCGCGTGTTCGAAGGACGCGGCGGGTGACGGCGGGGGCAGCGGGGGGAGACCCGTGTGGCGAACGCCGCGCCGGGGCCGGCCTGTCGCCAGGTTGCAAGCGGGCGGGCGAAGGAGCGGCGGCGTCGGGCGATGCACTCCGCGTAGGACTCTGGCTTTGCACGTGACTGCTCGCTCGGACCCGCCGCCCTCGCCCGCGCCCTCGCCCGCGCCCGCGCCCGCGCCCGCGCCCTCGCCCTCGCCCGCGCCCGCGTCCGCGCCCGCGCCCTCGCCCGCGCCCGCGCCCGCGCCCGCGCCCGCGCCCGCGCCCGCGCCCGCGCCCTCGCCCACGCCCTCGCCCGCGCCGGCGCTCTCGCCCGCGCCCTCACCTGCGCCCTCGCCCTTGCCCGCGCCGTCGCCAACCCGGGGCGCCCTCACCCGCCCTTCCGTGCGCTCGTCCCGCGCTGCGCCGACTCCCCGCGGGTCGCGCGTCGCCCGTCGCCTCCGTTCCGTCCCTGTCCCTGTCCCTTCCCGTCGCCGGCGTCTCGTCAGCGCGTGCGAAGTGCCGGGACACGCTGACGAACGAGGAGGAAGGAAAGGTGGTCGACAGGAGCCGGAAAGGACACATCGATCGCGAGGACACGCCGAGAGGGAAAAAAAAGGGGGCGTACCTTCTCGAACGGAGCGGAGAAAGAGGTGGGATAGCTAATTTAAAGGCGTTTGTTTTCGAGTCGCTCGCCGGTTGTGTAAGGAAAGCGAGCGGTGCCGGCGTGGGCGAAACGCTTGTTTACCACAACAACGCTGGGAGTGGCGGCCCCGCAGTGTAATTGGCTGAAATCTACCGCCAGAACGGGGTGGAACGCGGGTGAAGAGAAGCGAGCCGGGTCGGATCGTCGCGGGGAGAGACTGACGGCGGTAGACAGAATTCATCTTGCCTAACGTCGTCGCTAATAAGACACCGTAATCATGCTTCATGTTTCTATCAAATTCACAACATCATCGCGGTACTGCAATTTCGGTGTTAAGGAGGGCACTCGGCAGTTCACGTACTTTGTGTTTACTGCGCGCGGCTGGGCTCGACGTATAGTCACTCGAGATCCGTTATCTGGCGGGCGGATGGCGCGAATCAACAGGTGCTGCGAGAGGCGCTGCGAGGTTATTGCTCGTTACTTACATTGACAATTTTCTTTTAAATAACAGCTATTTAGGCCTCGGAGAACGATCCACTTTTCACTCCGCGCATTTTCAAGCCATTTGTTAAACGTATTATTACAATTTTCAAGTGTTTGCTGTTGAAGATTATCGGGTTTTAAAGAGGCGCACAGGACATTCTTTACTGCCTAGTCGAGACTGACAATAAAAAAATATCAGTAAAATGTCGAATTAAAAGAACAGTATTAGTTCTTTAGAAACATTTTGCAAGTTTGTTTAAATCATTACATTGTTTTGGTGTCAATATCAGATATTGAGAGTAACGTTAACGTTTATGACACTATTAGCGAACCACAAATTTATATTCAACACAAATTTATATGAACCACAGATTTACAAAAAAGCAGCGAAAGTCATTTTTGTAATTAATAATAAAAGTTATAATAGAAAGTTAAAATAAATTAAGGTAATTTCTGTTCAAATGAAAACAGTTTTCCATTTACAAATCGCAGCTAAACATTCGTCATTTTGTTAACTCATAATCGCTCACGTCCCTTAACTCAGAAATATTTCATTAACACTATGTTAAATACTATAGAGAGGGTCTAATATGCCTTTGTATCTGTAAGAACACGGAATTGAACTCATAAAAAGCACTAGGTGTAATGTTCTTTCGTTCTGCGAAGGAAGTGCAGTCTATAGGATTGAACAAAAGGAGAAAGTAGATCACAAAAACCATAATTCTACATGTCCTCATACATCACGACACTTGCCTGTGGAGACCACAAACGACC
The DNA here is from genome assembly GCA_011170035.1 of Teleogryllus occipitalis. Taxonomy (NCBI): domain Eukaryota; kingdom Metazoa; phylum Arthropoda; class Insecta; order Orthoptera; family Gryllidae; genus Teleogryllus; species Teleogryllus occipitalis. The sequence goes on along the minus strand of BLKR01001676.1, from coordinate 233,095 downwards.
GAAAGCGAAACAAGAAAGTGCTGGAGGTGTAGTGACACTCTCGCGAAGCGTAGGTGCGAATTGTCGCCTAAACACACCATGCGACCGTTTTCTGCCTATAAAACTAATCGTAACTCTTCCAACCCGTCTCTTCTGTTACGAAACAATTTCTTTTAAAATATTGCATTTTCAGCAACTTCAAAGAAAAATACGTGATGAGACCCGGAAGGATTGATTCGTAATCTCTGAATGAATGTCGCCAATTATAAAAATTGCAATGGTGAATGGTCGAAAAATGGCGAAACTAATTATTTATGTTCTGACCATCTTTTCACCTCCACCAATTTCATCATTTCCATGATTTATGAAAATGAATTGAGGGCAATAGTACTCCCCATAAGTTCCGTTTTACTATAAATACTATTTATTATACTAAAAGTACGTGCGTTTTAACTATTTTATCAAAAAAGAGACGCTTACCTATAACAAATAATATTAGAAAACTTGTATCTAAACCTCCTCGCGAAGTAGTATGCCACTCAGCATTTCTGCCAGCTTTAATACCGTGTCTGAATAAACAAGAACCTGAGGAATTTAGGAATACTTTGGCAAGTACATATATTCATTCTATATTTTAAGAAACACTGCACGCAATAAACATTATTTTAGTTGTCATTAGTTATTTTCAGGTCCAATAATTACGTCTGTCACTGTCTATGAGTTGAATTACGTCTCTTCTCATCTGTTTTCAGATATTAAGCTACATATAAAAATAATGAAATTCCTGCTTGATGAACTCGGCAAGCTACATTTTTCAATCAATAACTCAAGGTATTTGATACTATCCAATATTCTTCGGGTAAGAGGAAAATTCTTTTGAGTTATTTGCTACATTGTTTCGTTTTATTTCTTAGAACGTCTTATATTTTTGGAGAAGGAACACGAATGAGATTTTTGAAGTTTGCGAGCAATTTCACGTTTAACTGTGGTACATCATAGTACAGTGGGAATTAATTAAATTTCAATTAAAAAATATATTATATAGCTCTGTTGACAAATTATCATTTATTATTAACAGGTATGCTCTTTTTGTTTAGCTTTTTCAGATACTTTTTTTTTTGTAATTCTGGAAAATTGTAGCTCAAATTTTTAATAATAGTGAGTAGAAGTGTAGTGAAGTCGCTACAAATACCTTATCACAAGTTAGCGGGTAGTATTTGTATCGTCCGAATAATACACTATACTAGGATTTTGACACCTGATCTGCAATCCCTCTGACCGGGAGGTCCTAGGTTCAAATCCCAGCGGTGGCAGACTTTCCCACACTAACTTGTCAGCTAGGTCAAATTCAGTCACTATCAGGAAGAGAATTCTAGAGGCCGGCTGCTCTGATCGGTAGTTTTCCGTGGTTTCTCCGAACAACACGAGGCGAATGCCAGAGCAGTACCCTAACAAACGGGCCACAGACCGCGCGTGATCTTTCCTACCTTTTCCTTGTGCAAGCCTCTCCCATTACAAACACTTACACTAACATGTACTATACTACCTCACATGACGGGAAACCGGTCGGGAGCTTAGAACTTGTCCCAGCTGGAGCCGTGCCCCGCTGGAGGGAGATACCTGGTTGGGGAAATCCTCGCTAGCCTACGGTAGGTCGGCGTTGGATCTCGCCATCCAGCGGGTGAAGAACACCGCCACCTCCCAAAAATATGCACTACACGTACGGAACTAATGACCTCAGTAGTTGACGCGTCCGGAATCACTAACAATCAATCAATTAAAAAAATATGCGAGTGCCCAGTTTTTAGCCTTTTACTCATCTTTAGGCGTACCAAGTGGTGAGGCGTATGAGCAATCTGTGAGCGACATTTGCGAAGATTGAGAGGAAGTGGTAACGATTCCCTGAAGTCAACTGCCTCTTGCATCACACCCTCAATTCCAATCAGACTTCGTGATGTGCGTTATTCCCTTCGTCCCCTTTACAGCACCCTACACCTTGGATATCCCGAGCGTGTCTGCGATCCCCTATCACGGTCAGTTAATTGCTTGGTACGTCTGCCGCAGAGGACGAGCTTCTGGCGTTGGCAAGTGAAGTGTGCGAAAGGAGAGAGCCTAGGCTCGTTCTCAATGACGGATTTTTAACATCAGCTGAAGAAGGTGAAGTCGTCAGTCGAAGCCACCGTGAGGTCGAACAGATCTCCTCCATGGATGAAAATTCTAGAGATCGTCTGTTTTGATTGCATGTTTCGAGTTCTTTCTAATAATTTCGAAAGAAGCAGAAGCAGAATCTTCACAACGTAGCAGGCAATGCGCGAACCTTTTTCCTGCAACAAGTACCTCTGTTCCACCTGTTAAAAGAATATCTGATAAAAATACGACAATCGCACGCGAATAATCTCAACACTAGCCCAGTAGAGCAATAATTCTGCATAAAAGGGCGACGTAAAACCAAGTTCAATATTAGTACGACAGTAACACTTGAAAGGGGACAAGACATTTGTAGTAAACCGCATACGCATTCAGATGTAAACATTCCATTGTCTAGGTATAACAGACTCCAAGACAAAATTGGAAAACTGTAGGTCTGAAATGACTTGACCACTGCGTTACCGACCCGAGTTCGAGTCAGAATTCTCTGAAATACATATTATCACTCTCTGAAGATTGTACTTCTCAAATAGAATAAATGTTAAAAGAATTATCGAGATTTTTTCTAGAAGTCAAAGTTTAAGTATTACTGCGTTATTACACATTTTAAATTCTTGAAATAATCTTATGAATTCACATACTGAATCATTACAAGCACGTGGAATAAAATACTTTGTTGTTGTTTTTTGGATGAATTACAAACGAAACGCAGTGTTTGTGTGTCTGTACATTGATAAGAGAATAATCCAACACTTTCTGTTTTTAGCATTTTTGCGAAACACAAGGTTTTAATCTCATTTTCAACAACGATAATTATTTATTACTAGTGATGTGCAGCACCCAAAATCCTTCTGAAGAAAACCACACAAAGTGGATTTCAAAAGAGGATCACGCGCAATACTCACGGACAAAAAAATTCTCTCAAATAACACAGCAATAAATTAAATATTTTAACAAAAACAGTCTTCACAAATACACTAATAATATTCTTTAGTACAGCAGAACAGTTTTTTACATATCAAAAATATAAAAAATGTTATATATTAGATAAGGGGGAAGAGAACATTTACATATTTGAATTTTTCAATCAAAATCCAAACTTTTTGTTTTTTCGAGCCCTCTCCCAGAAAAATTTATAAAAACACACGCAATGGGGGGGAGGGAAATTCAGATTATAAAATTGCTATGTGATCGCAGATACGCGTCTAAAACACATTTAAATGTCTATATTTATTTAAAGTCTTACGTACAATGTCCTTTAATGTCTTCCATGTAACATCATACTAGATTTGCTTTATTTGCATTTAAAATGTAAAAATAGTAGAGGAGGCTTTTTGAAAAGGTGAAACAGAAAAGATACGTCAATTTATCTGCCAGGAAAGCAAAATACCAATAATACAAAACCAAATGGACAGATACGGCGTTTCTATATCATTCTGACTTCTTATAAATATAATATCCATTAGAATGAGAGTGTAGAGATAATACAAAGATAATATATAGAGATATAGAGATAATATATAGATATAATATCCATCAGAATAGTAGAATAACAGTTGTGCCTCATGAGGCAGGCGGAAAAGTCAAAACGTTGTTGAGAGTTTAAACAATCACTTCATTAAGAACTACACAAATCTTATGGAAATGAGGTTTCGGTCAAATTGTCTGAAAATTTAGTATGTTGTTCCTTAGATCATACTCATCAAAAGTCGTTATGGCCATTAAGGAAAAATGTGTTTCTTTTTGATCTAATGTACATTTTAAAACTGAGATCATGTCGATTTGTCGGATGATAGAGAAGCACAAATGCGGTCTCAAATCATATTCAAATGAAACAACCTCGCTTGTTTAGACTTGTGAATTATGTTATTTTATTTTCAGTGTGTCACTGTGCTTCCTTACAGCGAGTCTCCTTGCCGGCCACGTTGAGGTACTTTTTCACCGTCTCCCTGTCTTACACGGTAGGGCGAATTATTACCTTAAGTCCCCTTGCCTCTCACTATCGGGTGCTTAAATACCGTGAGTCCCTTTGCCTCTCACGTTCAGCGGAATCGTTCACAGTTTTTCGAAAAATGAAATGTCATAATTCACAAGTCTAAACAAGTGAGTTTGTTTCATTTGAATACGCTTTGAGAGCACATACGTGTCTTTCAATCACCCAACGAATGGACATAATCTCCGTTCTAAAATGTACGTTAGATCAAAAAGAACAACTTTTTTTTGCTTAAAGGCCATAGCGACTTTTGATGAGTATGATCTAAGGAACAACATACTAAATTTCCAAACAATTTGTCCGAAACCTCATTTCCATAAGATTTGTCCGGGTTTTTAATTGTTATCCTAATTTTTTTTTTAAAAATGGGACTGAAAAATGGTAGAAAATATAAAATGTAATATCCGCTTACGTACGGTAAATATATCTGCTTACCTATTTCATTAATGCAATTAAGTTTCAGAAAAACAGCCCAACCTTTTTTATGCGTGTTCGTGTTGAAGTACATTGGATTAAAAAAAACACCATACGCCGGTTTGTCACCACATCCCAGTTATGAATCCCTGCGTAAATGTGATCGGTTCTCGCCCGAGTGCCTCGCGCGCTGCTGCGAGGTGGGCGGGGCTGGATGAAGCGCGCTGCGCGTCGTGGCGTGTGGGGCGGGGCGGGGCGGGGTGGGGTGGGGTGGGGTGGGCGGCATCGGTTTCTCCGGGGCCGCGCGCGTGCTTGCCTTCGCTTCACTACGACGCCTTTCCTTCTGCGCCGCGCATCAGACTGTGTCCCGGAAGATTATCTCCCCGGCCAAGTGCGCTGATCGCCACACTCGGTAAAACGACCCGTAATGGCCTCGGTCAAGAACGTTTTTGCAGTTCCCTCAAAAGTCTTGGGCTATAGTGTTCTATTCGCTATGTGAAATTCGGTGAGTGATTAGCGTACGTCTTTCTGAATACATTCATTGCTTAAAAATGGTCCATGTTTACTTTGTTCCATTTTTTATTAATTTATTTCAAAAATTCGATTTAGTTCCAATAGTGGCCACTTGAAAATGGTAAAATTTCGGAAAGGGTCAGATTCTCAGTTCAGTAGTAGGCAGTCTATATTCTAGTCTCTGAACATATCCTCTGAAAATAACAAAGAAGTTCAAAACGTTCTGGTTCATATTACATAATCGAAATGCCAAAATTAATAAAATATTTTAGGTATGCTTCAAATATAAAATAAGTGAAAAGAAAAACATTACCTTCATTCTAATCATCGCCACTAGCGGTTATAAGTTCCAATTTTATTTTTCAAATTTTGTGTTTGAAGGAGCCATTTACCATTTACTGGTACCTTTACCCTACGTCGTTGAAAATGTATCCACTTCTAAGACTTTAAGGGAAAGTGATACTCGGATTTTTTTCTGTAGTTTTATTCATGCTTATGTCTTTATTCGCCAGTGTGAGAAATTTGGAAAAAGACAAATGAAAAATATCCGGCGAAGAGGGTGAAGAGGCAATAATTGATTTCGCATAGCATAGGAAGAAATTAGAAATTGGATCTAGTTATTCAAAAAAGAACCTCCACACATTTCATCAGAACTGAGATAGAGAATTTCAAAGTTAGGTCTGTATTCTACATTTCTTTGACAATGTATTTTGCGTAGTCAGTGCCGATGCTAGGCATGGGCAGACCGGTGATAGCTCGGGGTCCCACTAGTCAAGGGGCCGAATGATAGGACCGATGGGAAAAATTAGCAAAATATTGAAACGAAATTAGTTGAAAGTAAATAATAAATTGCAAATCGTTGAAAAAAAGTAAGTTTAATTTTTTTAGCGTTTTATGCTCACCGTGGACACTGTATTATTTCATCACTAAACACTCTTACTTAAAAATATTATTTAAAATATAATTACAAAAACTTTTCTAGTAAATTATTAACTAATTATTTTAAATTATTAACTAACTTATTATTTTTACTAATTAGTAAAAAATAAGTGAAGATGGGGTCACCGAGTCCGAGATATTTATATTTTATAAATACATTTTAAATATAAAATAAATGAATTTCATGTAATGATTTTTTTAAATTGCTGGCGTATTAATGTGCTTAAAGAGATATGGCTGCGCTTCACAAAGTTCAGTGGACATTTTTCGGTCAAAACGCTTGGAAATGGAAGGTATACTTTTGTGAAGGGTTTTTGTAAATCTTTGTTGTGTGTCCAATCCCGATCGTAGGGGATAATCGATGAAGTGGAGGACTGGGTAGAAGACAAGGCGCCGCCCATCCCCGGAAGTGGAGTTCACCGAGTATTTGGCGCTCAGCGAGCCTGACGTCCGCTCTCACACGACTCGGTACGGCGCGGTTCGATAGAATATACAGCAAGGGATGCCCAAACATTTTGTGCGAGGTCTTAATTAAATTACTTCACGTAAATATCGTGCCAGAATTGACTCGAGAAAAGTTTGATTCGGAGGGAATTTTACCTCCGAATACACGACTCAATAGTGAAAGGAAGTAATGCTTTTAAATTGTTATCATTTTAACCGATATTAGATAGTTTTCGCAAGTGTAAATATTTATTCAAAACACTATTTTTTTATTTTTCATATTTTACCTATATTTTTCTACACTTTAATTTACATAAATACTCCCGCATAAAATTCCTTTTGCAACGTTAAAATATAGAATTTGTACATTATCTATCTGTTGGACGTGTAATTTTTGTCTTTAAGAACCAGTCAAAATTTCATGATGTTTAGATACGGATAATACTGTTCGTTCTGCATATGTGCCACGAAAAATTAAAAAAATTATACACTGAATGATAAAGTTTACTTTTTCTTATGAAAACAAAACTTCCCACACCTGGACTCACAACTTTTCATCTGTATTCCGACGCGTGTTTTATGTCTCGTGTGATAGCCAGTAATAGCAAATTATTATTCATTCAATGTAATTATATATTATTATTAGTGAATTGTGTAATTAAAAATGAAAGATTACCGGGGAATTCACGAAGAAAATAGAAAACATGTCGCCATTATAAGCACGTTAGAAACATACAGTACTGGCAAGTAAAACGCCTCGATAATCAAGATCACAAGTTTGAATCCAGCGATTATAATATTAGTATAAGTTGGGTTGGTATTAGTATCTCGCGACATTTGACAGTTCGGTAGCCCATAAGTTTCTATTAGGTGGCTCAAAGAAATCTCTGCTATAAATCTTAAAAAGCGCGGAAACTACAAACGAATAAATTCAATTGATGGTTGTTTCGTGTTTCCGGACACGACAACTGCCATTGTTGATAGGTTGGTTGGCTGTTTAGTGATTCCGGGCGCGTCAATACCTTAGGTCATTAGTCCCATATGTGCAGTTCATGTTTTTCCCTCGGGAGATGGCAGTGATCTTCCCCCGCTTGATGGTGAGATCCGGTGCCGACCTGCCGTCGACTAGCGGGGTTTTCCCCTAACTAGGACTCTCCCACCAGCGGGGCACCGCCCCAGGCGGAACAAGCTCTAAGCTCTCGACCGGTCTCCCGGAATATGTGGTAGTGTAGGGCATATTAGTGTAAGTGTGTGTGTAAGGGTAGAGGATATGACAAGGAAGAGGAAGGAAAGATCGCGCGCGCGGTCCGTGTCCCGTTTGTTAGGGTACTGCTCCAGCATTCTCCTGGTGTTGATCGCAGAAACCACCGAATACTACCGATCAGAGCAGCCGGCCGCTAGAATTCTCCTCCAGACAGCGACTGAATTAACTCTAGTCAGCAACTGACCTAGCTGAAAAGCCATTGTCGAAAATCCTACCGCCGTCAGGACTCGAACTTAGGACCTCCCGGTCAGAGGCGCTGCAGTGACATCAGCTGATGCACTGAGCTACCGCTCCCGGTCAACTGCAATGATCAAAATGCCCACCTACACATAGGTTTGCGGGGATTTCCCCATCCAAGTATCTCCCAACGGCGGGGCATTGGCTTTGCCGGGCCTTTCCTCAGGGCATTTTCGCCCTTGGGAAGGTCACAGAATGGCGGCCGAAACCTTGCCATCTCTGCCTAGGACGCGGTGTCTCCCGGACAGCCAAGTAGCTATACTTGGGGTTTTCTAACATGGCATCTGAGGGTAGTATCACTAAGATGAAATATGGCACGACTTTTTGCGTCTTTCTCAGTCCTGCTGCAAGATGCCGCATGATCGCGACCGTATCAAGCAGTGCTGCAGATCAAGCGGCTCTAGCGGCACGACCGAGAAAGACGCGAAAAGCCGTGCCATATTCCATCTTGGAGATACTACCCTCAGGTGTCTTGTTAGAAGAACCGAAGTGTACATGTTGCGTCGCGACATCCGGCGCGGGTGGCAGTTCGGGGTCACGGGCGTAACTGGAGGGAAGATATTCTCTTCCTGGCCGAATATGAATTGTGTTCCCAGCAGGAGGAGGGGGCGCGGGGGAAGACCTCAGCCGTGATGTGGGTTGATCGTCACGCCAGATGGAGGCGCGAGGCGAGGCGTTGCGCGAAGGTTTCCCTTTTCATGCTTTTCAAAGCGTGCACGCGCGCTGCCATCCGCGGGCACGCGTGCGGAAGTGGAGAGACCAAAGCAGAAGATCTCTCATTTTGTCTAGTACAAGAACAAACTTGTAAAAACAAAAATAATGTTCATCTTGTTAGTTGGTTGGTTGGTCAGTGATTCCGGGCGCGTCAACAGCTTAGGTCATTAGTCCCGTAAGTGTATTGCATGTTTTTTCCTCGGGAGATGGCGGTGATCTTACCCCGCTGGATGGTGAGATACGGCGCCGACCTACCGTCGGCTAGCGGGGTTTCCCCCTAACCAGGACTTTCACCAGCGGGGCACCGCACCTATCGGGACAACCTCTAAGCTCCCGACCGGTCTCCCGGAATAAGTGGTAGTGTAGTGCATATTCGTGTAAGTGTATGTGTATGTGTAAGGGGAGAGGATGGGACAAGGAAGAGGAAGGAAATATCGCGTGCGGTCAGCGGCCCGTTTGTTGGGTACTACTTCGCCATTCGCCTGGAGTTGAACGGAGAACCACGGAAAACTACCGATGAGAGCTATTGGCTGCTAAAATTCTCCTCCAGACAGCGACTCAATTCGACCTAGCTGAAAAGCTAGTGTCGAAAATCTATGCGGAGAACGCGCAGCTAATGTGTGGGGGAGCATACAGAGAAACATGCGGGGCCCATGTAGAGCCCGTGTTAGGTGTAAACAATGAAATTATACAAATGAAATTATTTTGAACCTTTCACATTTTTGGAGATTTAGCTCTTCTAGGTACCCCCACTTCGCAACATGTTTAAGCAGACATTCGAAATCCATGTGAAATTAAATTGAAGCGCCAATAAACCCATCGTGACGGGATTATAATGCATTAACGTACAACTAAGGGGATCTACGTTCGAAGTTGGGACTGAGTGTGAAGTTATTTTCACCTCCACGACATTGTTTACAAAGTGCGAAATGTTCAAACGGGTCCAACTAATTAATTAAAATGCTACAAAAATAAGCTGGAGGATCATGAAATCGGATTTGAAATTTAGTTGACAGTGCTGGCAAAACGTTGCATTTGTAAATGGGAACTACACATCTTTTAAAGTTTGGAGAACTAATAACCTTACTTGTTACAATTTTGTTTAAAAAACTGGTGCTTCATTGACGCAACGCGTCTCTTAAACCTTTGGGCCTTGAGCGCTTGCGTAGAGTAATCCTCCTTTACTTTCTTTGTCAAGTCTCGTCACGTCGCAGCCAGTCAGTGCCTTTTATCCCGTCGGCCAGGGGCTCGCTCCGTAAGATCCCGGGGTTCCTAGCCAGTTACCCAACCAGGATCCCGCAAGTCTCGAATTCGCTTTACCTCCATGACTTCACGGAGCGTAGTAAACGAATTCAGCTAACGACGCCGGTAATTTCTCGTAAAAATGGAACTCTTGTGTTCCGGATGTCACTAAATACATACTGTTAAGCTAGTATGATAACGTTCCCTTTCAAAAACAAACTCTAAAAGATCGAATATGGATTTCACATACAAATCTGTGTCGGCAAGAGGTCAAAATTAATAAATAGAAAATCCACGAGGTATTTGCATCTTGGGAGAACCTTGAGGATAACATTATTATATACCATATTTTAACATAAAAAATGGAACACCTGTTTTGGAAATTGCTAAATACTTATATAGTTTCAAAACCGACTTTTATCAGTCGATATCACTTATAACAACCAAGTTACTACGTATTGTACGTATTTTGTAAGATTTGGTAGTCGAAAACAATACATTTTGACTTTGCAAAAATTATGGCTACCCGCATTGACGTCATAACCGATCATTGTCGTTCTGTCTATGAAGGCAATGATAAAAAGCATCGAAAATTACGTTATGTTTCTTAAATCGTTATCTAAAATATTAGTCCTTTTTGGTCCTTCCATTACATCTTTGGAGACAGCTATTCTGCGCACCGTACTCCGTAAACCGGGAGGTTGGAAATGTGTAGAATCGCAAAATATAGGTAAAAATAAAATATTTGATATTATATTTAATGTAATTGCATGAGTCCAAGTGTTTGTTAAGAACAGTTCTGCAATTTTAAAATGTTCACCAAAGCGCAGTTCCCGACTTATGATGTAACGCAGAGTTTTAGGGCCTCGAGGTTCGAAATTGGATTCGAAGTATAAAGCTATTTTCACTTTTGAAACCATGATTGTGGTTTCTTTACAAGGATTGAGCTTGTGAATAATTAGGAGGAAAACAACTATCTTATTTTTGAGCAATTTGGAAGTAGTTTATAATCAAGTTATTTGCAAATATTTTGTGTGATGCGTCATTTCATTGTCATTAGAACTTAATTTTGTCTAAATAAACAATACAAGTATTCTCAGATTACAAAAGGTCACAAAAGTCATCCTGTTTTAGCAGTCTGCTTACATTCATCAAGTATCTTATGAATCATGCGCTCTGACCCCTTGTTCTCTTGCTTTCCTTACTGATTGCTCACTGTATTGTAGTCATGAAAAAATGCTACGATAACATTCACCGACTGTTTCAAACGTTTATTTACTATCAGGTCCGATGAGAGGGGTTTGCAGCCGTTACTCGTCCCGGGGCCCGTGAAACTCAAGGGGACCAATGGAGCTCAAGGGAGCAAAGAAATCCAAAGTGTCTAGATTCTTTTAAACATAATTTGAACATTTATTTCATTTATTTAATTTTTATTGCATCTTATCTTTTCCAAATTTGAGAGTTAATGTATTTTCAAAATTAAATCACATGACTGCCATAATAAGGATTGTCACGTTCTGAGACACGACGAATACGAGAATCCGGACTAAGTGCCGTTGTGAACAGTCGAGTGCCAAAGGATATAAAAATACTCCATTGCAAGAAAAATAATTGACACATGCACATGCTTGTGAAATCGTGTGGGCCCACACGCCTTCTTTCGACCAATGCCCAGGTTTTCTCTTGAGGCGGCCATGTTTATCATCCAAATGCTAGATTCGCTCCACACGACTGTAAGGTAACAAAGTGCCAATGAAAGCCCCAGCCCCAAGAATATAAATGTAAATAGGGTTTCAATTCGATATAACTTCGTTAGAGTTTCAAATTATTATCTAAAATTAGAGTTACATTATGGTGGCGATCATGACCACCAACGTTTATTGTTACAATGGTTCGCTACGTTTGCTTCTACTGCTGCAATGCCTATTGTATTATACGATCCACATGGATATCTACAAATTCAGACTTATTTATCTGTGAACAAACTAACACCAATCATGAAGTCTGTCAATAAATCTGTACTTGGAATTTTGAAAAATCTATTAAAACCAATAAAAAAATTTTACTTTTATATTCAATTGATTTAATATTCTTTAGTTTTATACGAATTATTTACATTTTTATGTAAATGTATGTTACGGCTGAAGTCCAAATCCGACTAAATTCCGAATTAGCAGGTTAATTTTCACATTTTCTAAAATGAGTGGATAGAGTCCGAAGAAAGAACAGCTTCGCAGAATACTTCGGATTTTAGTCACATTATGTTGACATTAGCTAAGGTTGGTAGGGTAAGTGAAGTACATTAGAGTTACTAAGAATAGTAGGTAGTAAGTGATAAGCAGGGATCAGATTGCTGCTGGTGGGAATATTTTAAGGCTAGAGAGAGTCAAGGTGTGTAGTTTCAAATTCCACTGACAGAAGTAAATTTCAATTTATATGATACTACATAACGTAACGTAATCCAACCTCGCTACATACCTCAGATGACGCTGCGCTAAGCATTTCCAATTTGGCGATGGGGCTCCGGCCTTATGACATTCGCGATTTTTATAAAAGAACATAGAAACTGTGCAACGCGTTATTTACAACTCATTTTTATGCTAAAATACTTCCTGTGAACTCACAAGACACCTCACACACAGACATTTATCTAATTTTAGACAGCACCCTGTGGATTACGCTAGAATTTACCGGATGAAGTCAGAAATGACAAATTCTTCGTCATTCAGACAGCTTTATCCACACTGTTTGTGTAAATTGTTGTGCGAATTAACGGGCTATTCTAACATTGTCTATATTTCAGTCTTAAGACATACCATATATAAAATATTTGGATAAAAAGAGAAAATTATATAGTAATGTTTGCTTTTAAAGGGTCTTTCCTATGAACTCGAAGTCCACCTGTCGACAAAATATTTATGAGTATCTGGTATTTCTCGAGAAATTGCATCATAAGAGATCTAGAATACGCAGAAATCATTAAAAGTAGGAGGTAATGTTTAAGAACGAAACCTCATTTCTGTTTTGCGTGACTAGCTTCTTTGAAATTCGAAGAACCGGGTAAATGATGACGGGAAGAAATTATGTAACGATGGAATGGTAAGAAATTAACAAAAGGACAAAAAGTTGCAAGTTGTTGAGCTATTGAAAATATTTTCTGTACAAACATTACGACTACTATATGTAAATATCCATCCCTGATGCCAGCGACGAAACCACCTCCTTCCGCCTTTTAAAAGAAAAATAATTTGCTTTATGGTCCAAAAACACGGAACAGGCGGAATAGAGTTTAATCCTCGCCCTTCCTAAAGTTTATTGTGATATCACATTTGAACTACTCGTATTATTTAAAAAGTGTGATTTTAGATCCAGACTGACAGAAGTGGACATTATTTTTGTCTGAATTGAATGATATATTTGCCTCAAGAGGTGGTTTTTCCTAGAGACATATTTTCAGAATATTTCATTTCTTTGCAGATTCTTGATACTTTAACAATACAAAACTGCCCTTTGTTGTTGTTGTTTCTAGAAATTGACGATTGATGATTAAGTAGATATTACGAATGAGTATGGAATTGACATAAGTATATTTGAATAGTTTTTTAAATAGCTGAATTCTTCTGAAAACATTTGCATCTAATGCAAATGTTGCATTACATTCCAGTTTGCAGAGAGATTGCAAAACTTGGCTGTGGCGGCTATGAATACAATATCAATTGACGTCTGCAAGTGAAATAGTATCTAACACGTAATTTGCGAGGCGGCACTTGACTGCGGCGACAAACAGCTTCCTACAAGTTACGAAATCAAAAGGCACGTGGAGGCATAGGCCATGTATTTGCGATTAATGAAAATATTTTGTTGAAGGGCCAATATTTTCAGGGCGATGATTTAGAAATCAGGAAAATATTATTATTTGGAAAGTAATCTGCAAAATATTCAAATGTGAATTTTAGAATTTCTTCTATCTCGTGATAATATCAGTTGCAGAAAATCAGAATGACCAAATTTCTCGAGGGAAACATTAAGAGATTGTACTTGGTCTACGTGCTCCTTTGACAATACCAAAAGTCTAAAATTAAGGCTCTTTCATACGATTGATTATAGTAAATCAGCATTCTAAAGCATCATCGCTTCCTGGTTTCTTAACATACCTTTAACGCTCTCCAAATCAGGGGGAAGGAACACACTTAGTGCAGTATGGGTGCCCGCAGGGTGACGACCTCGACGGCGATAGCGGCAATGGCAATGACAGTGACAGTGACTGTGCCAGCGGCAGCGGACACGACAGTGACCCAACAGGTCGGATTCCAGTGGCTCGACACCACGACTTGTGTCCATAACACAGAACCGCAACGCGGCGACTGGCTGGCTGCGAGAAGCGAGCCACCGCCGCCACCGCCGCCACCGCCGCCGCCGCCGCCGCCATCGCCGCGGCTGCGGCGGCTGCTGCTCCCACCGCCTCCGTCACCTCCGCCGCCATCGTCGTCGTCATCGTCGTCATCGCCGTCGTCGTCGTCGTCGTCGTCGTCAGCGTCATCGCCGTCGCCGCCGGCATCGCGGTCGAGGTCACGAGGTCTGCGCGACGCATGGCAATACTACGCATTGGACGAGGCTGCCGGCAGCGCGTGGTTTGAAGCGCCGGACGCACGCGGCGCGCGGGAGTAGCTCAACTTCGCGCACAGTTAGGGCTGTTCGGAACGTTTTCGGATGCCGTCGACGCACAAGTAAAGTGACATCTCACAAATTGAATCGTTTATTTCAGAAACCCACCAAACGCCGAAATTTAAAATGCGATTTAGCGGTGGAATATTGTTCCATGACGATAGACACATCGCTTATTCCATATTTACCTGAAAAATATTCATTTATTAACTGCTTTAAGATTTAAAAAAAATTTGAAATCAGAAAAAACTGGGACACTTTCTCTCAATTTTCTCGACGCGGCAAATTTGGCGTTTGACGGGTTTCTGAAATAAACGGTTCAATTGTCGCTTTAAGCTACATGGTTTTATCTTGGCGGATATATCGCGGCCATAGACGAAGTGTATGCTCTGTAGAACATGTCGATAAAGCTAACACCTCCGCTTTCACAAAACTGAAAAATTCTCGCACCACAATATTGGGCTAATTTTAAACCTCCCCAAAAAATTGTGGGCTACACTCCAACATACCCAAATTATGATACCAAAATGGAGCTGGTAAAGCTAGCACCCTAACGTTCTCAAAATAAAAAAAAAAAGTGGAAACAAGCGAAATTTGGGGTCCTTTGGGCCACTTTCAAAATTTCGAAATTTATCTGTATAACGGCTTGTCTTGAATACTACCTTTATGAACTTTTTACTAGGAAAAGAAGATGTCTTGTGAACAAATTTCTGCACTTCACTCAAAATAGCGATTTTTTAGATTAGTAATTATCTTGAGCATCTATGATACTATTTATGTTAATTAAAGTAATAATAAACGTGAGCGTAAGCATACATAATTGTGGTTGTATTTCTGTGCCTACCACGCCACAAACACATGACTGCGAGTCACACGCAGCTCATATTATAATAAAAAAGGACATACGAGTTCACTGACGCAGCCATGTGGGCGTAGAGCTCTGATTACACTGAAGCTATTAATCGAGATGTAGAATGGTCGGCAACCGGTGGCGCGGATCATAGGAGTTCCTCGAGGTAGTTGTTTAATATCGCAAAAATCTTAGATATTTCTCGTATTCAAATTCACCGAGGTCATTTAATACATTTTTAAGAAAAAAAAAAAGAAATAGTTTTATGTGTAAAATTTTACAAGAACATTTAATAGCTACTTGATTTGTTACAGAATACTACTGTTAATAATACGAACATGTTCAGTTTACACATCGTCTTCATAGGTCACAAAATGTTTACTCATTTTTGACGGCTGACAAACAAGTAAATAAGTAATAAAATTAGTTTCAAAACATCTACCTCAAGGTATTGCGCAATAACGTCGTTAGAGTTAAAATATAGTTCATTAAAAATGCAACACAAATGGTAACCTTTGCACTTGTATCATTATTAAAATAAATATTTTCGTTTTTAATGATCTATTTAGTCGCTAATTAAATACAGGCAGTTAAGCAGCAGAAAATATTTTTTGATAATTAAACTTGTATATCGATTTTAATTGTTTAATTTCGCATGCCAGTGTGAAATAAAATAGCGTGCATGTATTTATATTATAAAGTGTAACTTATATTTACAAAATATCGAGTAGAAACTGGAGTGGGTATACAAAATGCACATGTTCCATGACCTGTTGTTTGATACTACATGCATTCTTTACGCGGGATTCGAACCCACAATCTTAGCACAGAGCAGTTGCCACACATTGTTTTAGAGAAGAGCTATTTTTTGTCGGTTGACTTTAAATATTACTTTTGAAAACACCTACCAAAAATTTCAACATACAGTTTCAACATAGCAACTGAAGCTTTGTAGGCGAGGTGATCCAATGTTCCAGTCCCGACGGCGGTGAATTTTCGATATTAGCCATGTGTGTAATTGTGAGTGCCGTACTCCTAAACGTCTTTTCTGAAATACTTTATCTCCCTCATTTTCTGGTAATGTGATCAACGTTGGTGTTACATAGCCTTCTATTCTATAAAAACTATTAGTGTGTTCATGAGGAACGTATAATGATGATGATGATGATGATGAAGAAATAAAGGTTTATGATAATGTGATATTAAAGAGGTATATGTGGATGATATGAGAAGCGAACTATACCACAAACACACGATGTAAACTACCTATAGTCATATGTGAAACTGGAACCCTCACAAGCAGAAGTGAAGCTACACGTACTGTCTAGATGAGGATTTTAAAGGACGGCTTCTGTCCCCATCCTTACAGTTAAGGATAATTAAATACTGATTTAGTGATACTTTCCATCTCCGATTTCTGCTTTAGAGGTATTTTGAAAAATGCCCATTTTTAATAATTTTGATACGTAAAAGTAAAATTGAATGTTCAGCCTAGGAAAATTAACTAATAAATGTGTTCCAGATTCTTGGGAGAGGTGTAAATAACAGAAAAATGTAGCAGTATCTAAATATCGTAAAATATTTATGAGGATCTCGCGAACCTGACACCGGTCTGTGGTCGATTCATATTTTTTATATTCTCAATTCTAGATAAATTTATATGAAGCAATTGCTATCAGCGACAACAAAAGAAAGGACATTAAAACGATTGCATGAGTGTACGATAAAAAACAAATTTACGATGAAGCTTGATGTGCATTAAACGTTACATTATTTCAACGTAGGCTTCAAAGAAACGGCAGAAGCCAATGAGTCCTTGTTTATGAAGAGACAACATTGAATGCTCTCAAAAGTTGAAAATTTGTGTATTTGCATTTCTTGATTTCTTTTCGATCCATCCTCTTTGGACCTAGGCAGTATTGCATTCAACTAAGAGTTAAATGGTCAACCACCTGAAGACATTAGTGCTGACAATTAACGACTCGTAAAGAGTCTATATAACCTTCAAAGTTTATCTTCAGCTCTTTTGTTTGCCGTCGAGAGAAAGCTGCGAATGAATTACTACGATCCTCAGTCACGGTCGATTTATTCTCAAATAAGCACCAGAAAATTCAAGTATTGAGACAGCAAGTTTGCAATGTAGTTTAAAATATGTTAGATATTTAATCACGAGTCGTAAAGAGCATCCCCCTAAATTCGTGATATTTTTAGTAATCATTTTTCCCAATTGCATTCACGACAAGGCAATTTATTAATATTTTCAATATATGATATTTTATGTTCGTGGATCATTGATTATTTCGTGTTTCCGGGCTCGTCAACTGTTAAGGTCATCAGCCTCGTAAGCACAGTGCATGTTTTCCCCGAGAAGTGAGGTCTGGCACAGACCTACACGTCGGCTAACGCGGCTTTTCTCAACCAGGTATCTCCCATCAGCGGGGCACCAGAAGGGATAAGCTCTAAGCTCCAGAATGGTCTCCCGACATGAATGGTAGTGTAGTGCACGTAAGTGTGTGTGTGTGTGTGTGTGTGTGTGTGTGTAAGGGGTGAGGATAAGACTACAAGAGGGAGGAAAGATCGCGCGCGGTCCGTGGCCCGTTTGTTAGGGTACTTGTTCGGGAATCGCCAGGAGTTGATCGCAGAAACCACGGAAAACTATTAATCAAAGCAGCTGGCCCCTAGAATTCTTTTCCAGGCAACGGCTGAATTCGACCTAGATATCTAGCTAATGTCGAAAATCCTGCCACCGTCTGGACTCGAACCGTAGAACCTCCCAGCATTGCAATGACATCTGTTGATGCACTAAGCCATCGAAATCTCTTTGATGGATGATATTGTGGTTTGCCGGCCTGCCATATCAACACCACAACGAGTTTCTCCATAACAGAAATCATGTTTGTGCTTCCTTAATCACGTTCATTCTATAACCAAATGGCAGAGCATAAGAATATTACAAAATAGCGAAGTTCTAGATGCAAAACGTTCACTAACGACATGCGATTTAGTAAACTAGTTTACCCAACGAACTACTACAACATTTAATACATTAAAAATAAATTACAACAAAAACAATTAATAGAGCTTATAACATTTGGGAAGCAGAAAAAATTGATTTATCATTGCATTGTGTTACATCATCAACGCAAACAGAAGTGTAGTATGGATTTAATATATTCCCAGATACACTGAGACACATTCACCACTTTTTACGTAATTCCGGAAACATCATACCGCTTTCCTTTCCTGTGAGCGGTACGACGCATGAATAGAGAATATTTTAGTACTTTTATCAGTACGTCGCCATATTTCCTTCTCAACATATGTAGTTCATGTCAATTCTGTTTTTAAATCTCCACTGCTTCTTCGAATAGTTTACTACACCATTAATGTTCCCAATATATCCTCAATGATTACGGCACGATTCATCGGGAAGGCATTATTGTCTTTCTCCGAGTCATGAGAGTCAATTTTCCTTTCATGCACTTGTGCTTACTTTTAATATTTTAAAACGTTTTCGTTACAGTATCTATTCATGGCGGGTACAGTAATATCCCGAAGTCATTCATCAAGTATTGGAATAAAATCAACAGAACTAAAGAGAATTATGTATTTTTTCCAACACCATGATGAGCATCTGATTTTAATTTATTGGCACCTGAAGTTTCCAGTATTATACAAATACTTGACTACGTTACCTATTGTAGTAATAATCATTGTACTTCCTTACTTTTAATATTCGTACCCCCTGGTTTAATGGCATTGAGGTATCGACCCTGGTAGCATTCCATCAAACTGTGAATTACATTGAATTTGAGCCGTAATCAAAGAAAAAAAATTAATATTAAGTAGTGAAAACAATTGTTTCTCTTTGCTTTCGAAGCCTACGTTTAAGCATTACCGTTTCTTTCACGAAATTTAGTTCTGGCCTCCTGAAATTTCTAAATGACCCATGCTCCTGAAAGAATAGAATTTTAATTGTAACATCCACTCGGACATCGATGTAGGATTAAAAATAATTATGTAATATTGAAACAAAATCCAGATGTTCAAAAGATTATGTAAATGAATTTAGTATGAGAAATGCTCTCGAATAACTGATGTCACCTGAATTGTAATTTTATTATAAGTTATAACTAGTACTTTAACACACGTGAAAAAATTTTTAGAACAAAACTATGAAAAATAAACTTTAGTGGTGCCACAACAGCACGCACTTTCTCGCTTGTATATTCACGCAAAATTACGCGAAAAGTAGTCAAATTTTCGAAAAATTGAACATGATTTTATTTCAAAATCTATCTTTAAGGAACAGATATCATTAAGAGCTAAAATTCTATCTTCATAATTGTAGTTGTAGGAGAACGCATTGAAAATGAAGTGTACCATTGACTGATGTTAAGGCAACAAAATTTTTAGGTCTCTCAATTCAGTCAAACCTTAAATGGAACGTCCATTTAAATGAATTGAACACAAAATTATGTTCATTATGCTACGCGTTCAGAATTCTTGCAAATTCAGTCAGCCTTCATACTGCTCGTTGTTATACTTCGCGAATGTTAATTCCCGCCTGAGATATGCCATAATATTCTGGGGAAATACATCTTATAGCTCCCAGACTTTTAGATTACAAAAACGAATTGTACGAATAATAACCAAATCCCACCCACGTGATTCATGTAAGCCTCTCTTCATTAATCTAGGAATTCTACCATTACCGTGTCTTTTTATTTACGAATCAGTGGTTTTTGTAAAAAATGACTTGCTTAAGGGCGGGAATATATTTTCAGAAAATGCCGAAGTCTATTACTATAACACTCGACGTAGAAATCATATTCATCAGGTGACAGTATCAACAGCTCATTACAAAAAATTCACATACAATACATGTACATTATTTTACAACACTTTGCCAGATGACATTAAACGATTAAATTCAATAGAAAAGTTTAAATCACCAGTGAAATCGTTTCTGCTGCATAACTGTTTCTATACAATTAGAGACTATACTGAGCATCACAAGAAAAGTAACATTAATTTTAACAATGATACATAATGCATTAATTACCATTTGGACTGTATAAATGAGTATAAACAACCTGTAACAACTATTGTAACACAGCTTCCGGGTCAATGACCCCCATCTCGATCAGGTTTTTCGTCCAGTTTCCCTGATCCATTGAGCAAATGCTGAGATGGCCCCTTGTTTTGCTTCTGGACATAAATGTAACATCATTTTCTGTGCACGTCTTCTAGAATTCAGTGGGAAATACAATTATTCAAATTATCGTTTCCATGTTTTAGCGGCAGGAAGTAATAAGAGCCAAAATTTATTGCTTATTTATCCTTGAAAATAGATTTTATTACATGGGAGATTTTTTTTGTTTGTTTTTTTCTCCCTTTCAAAATTCAAAATTTATTGCTTATTTATCCTTGAAAATAGATTTTATTACATGGGAGTTTTTTGTTTTTTTTTTTCTCCCTTTCAAAATTCAAAATTTAAGTAGTATATGACTTAGTGTAGGGATCACAGAATTTTGAAAATGTGCACCCAATTCACTTTTCCCCATAGCACGTCATACGCAGTTTTAACTGTTTTTTTGACGTAAAATAAATAAATAAATAAATAAACCCCGAAAAATTGAAATATTTAGAATTTTCGAAAAATGAGAGTTTTCAACGAACATGAGACCTGCACCATTCTCTTAAACGCCTTTTACACTATCTAACAACAAAATTTAATCAAAAACGATGGCGCCATTTTCTTGGAAATTAGAAAAATGTCCAGGGACTTCATGTAAAGTATCCCCAAATTTAAAATATTTGTTTCAAATTCAAGGGGCCGCGACATCAGGTGGATTGAGAGGGGAGTATCAATTCTGGAGAAAATCCGCTGAACGGTTCAGCCGCTAGCGTCGTTCACGGACGGACGGACAGACAGGCAGGCAGACAAACAGACAGGCAGGCAGACAAACAGACAGGCAGGCAGACAAACAGACAGGCAGGCAGACAAACAGACAGGCAGGCAGACAAACAGACAGGCAGGCAGACAAACAGACAGACAAACAGACAGACAGACAGACAGAGACAGACAGACAGAGACAGACAGACAGACAGAGACAGACGACAGAGACAGACAGACAGACAGAGACAGACAGACAGACAGAGACAGACAGACAGGCAGAGACAGACAGACAGGCAGAGACAGACAGACAGACAGAGACAGACAGACAGACAGACAGACAGACAGACAGACAGACAGACAGACAGACAGACAGACAGACAGACAGACAGACAGACAGACAGACAGACAGACAGACAGACAGACAGACAGACAGGCAGGCAGACAGACGTTTTGCTATCATTCGATTTTTCGGTATCAGGGCCCTACAAAACATGGATTCTTGCAAGTTCACGTGATAGATGATTTTTTTCTAAATTTAGAAGTTCGATTTATCCACTTTTTCATTTCCAATGCCCTGTAACAAGAGTTTTTCTGCCAAAATTTGGCTTTTTTGCGCAATATTACAGAACTTTCTTTCTACTCCGTAGCAAAAAAGTATAAAAGGAACACTTTGAAGAACTGGGACAGTAGGTCCCGTTTTGTTCTAGGTATTCTGAGAGACTTCTCTAAGGACACAAAAGATCATCTCAAACACAAATGAAGGAGAGGAATTTTTCGGCCTGGCGAGAGTGAACGGGCAGGTAAAGGACGTTGGATGAGAGGGAGAATGGTCGAGGTTGTTCTGCACTCCGCACACAGCACAGTGTCAACAACAGATTTGTATCAGGTCCAGATTTACAAAATACTAAGGTTCGAAAGTGTAATTTTATGGAATGCTTTAATAATTATCTTCTGGAATTAGAAACATAATATATAATACATTAAAAATAAATTTTAATTATAAGTTAAGTAATATTTTAAAAATTCATGTAAAAACATTTTTAGGTCCACTAGAAGATGACACCTATCTCCATAGTCCTCGCCTTCTGGTACAACTGTGATCTCTGTAACTGAATAGTCAAGAAGGCAGTGTAAGGAAGCCCATCTTGATCGCGATTTTAAGCTAGTTTCCCAGCGTTTGCGAGAGCGAATGCTGAAATGATCCAATGTTTAGAACTCGGCATCATTTCAACACTGAGAGAAAACTGTTTTCTTAGCCACGCATTATGTACACGCCAATGATCTACAGGTTGCTTTTTGTATATCTGTAAATTATGTATTCTCTTCCCACTATCAATTAAAGTGGTATATTTAAAACTGTATTATAAAATTGATTATTCATAGTTTTTTTGTACAATATATTTTCATATATAATCCTCACTAGTGCACAAGATAAATATCGTTTTTGAAATTATTGTTTTCTCTGGATAGACAAGGGAGAAGATTTTTTCTTTAAACTCTGCCTATTTGCATTTTTTCTTAAATAGAACATTAGGCAAATAGTATATTCCATACATAAATATATGCATGAAGAAGTTACCAAGTGGTGACCCTTCTCACAAATTATAATCTATTAGTCCATCTTGGTTTACAACTAGTCTCTTTAATGAAGGCCGTTATCGAAAATGGGACAGGGCAAATTATTTGGAAGCCGTTCTGATCTTTTCTGATGTTTGAGGTTTCTGATTTTTGAGGTGTCTATTACTGTTGATATTTTAAAATCTTGAAGTAAAAAAATGATTTCTTAAGTAACTCGGTGCATTGAAGTCTGAACTAAGAAATATGGCTCGAAATATTTGCAGTCTCTCGAAGTTGAGGCACTTTCTTAGTCTCAAGTTCTATGCTGTAGGTCCATATACGTTTGGTTTCTAATTATGGTTTTTAAATATAAATTTTATTTGATAGGGAGTCGATAGAGCGTTTGCCAATAGGCCAATGACAATTAATTGCCCAGTTCTCTGAGGAATATGTTTTTGCAGGCTCATCTGCATACTTTGTTCTAAGCGCAAGTGTGTCGTTGGTAAGTCCAATGTATTTTATGTATGTTCTTTGGTCAAATAGCCTCTGAGGAAGTCTGGGTCTACCAGCGGCGTCCCGGCCTTGCGGCCATGCGTTATAGGGTACGTGTGGTTAGCACGTAGGCATCCCTACGCCGTCTTCTGTTCTTCTCAGCCTGAGAAGTGAGTTTTCTCATCGTCACACAGCAACATATACTGGGACATTGCAAGGAAAACGCATACCGGGAATCGAACTTGGGGTCGCGTCATGGAAAGCAAGTACGCTGACCAATGACCTACCCGCGAAGGCAATGTATTGTATAGTAGGTATATACAATTGAACCTAACACACTCCCTTGGGTAGGTCGGATGCGATTGGAAAGAGTGCTGCTCGCTCGTTTTAAAATTAGACTGGGATAAATCTGTCTGTTAAATAGGCTTTACTTAGTGTGTGGAATAAATCGGGAATCATCTTTTAGAGTTCACACATTAGTCCAAAAATACAAAATTATCACAATCGGTCTTATTCACAATCGGTTTTATTCATATCCAAGAAAACTCGTAATCGAACCCTCCTTCTCCAAATCTTCTTTGATGATTTTAACAATTCTGTTGACTTGTTCTGAGGTGGATTAGCATGTCTTAATCCAAGTAATAGTTGAGGTGGCACGTCCATTTCTTTACCTATGAGATGATGCCGATGCAGCAGATGGGAAGAAGGATTCTTTTATATACAAAGACATCCACCACTGCACCCTTCACTTCACACTCGATATTTACAGCCCAGTAAAGACTTTTGGGTACAGAATTTATCCTGCGAGCGTAGGAGAAGCGTCTCCTTCAACTTTCCGTTTTCTCTCCGACAAACCGCCCATTGAAGACTTGGCGATTTGGTGCGAGGATGCGCGAGCGATTGGCGCTACGCAATGATCAATTGAGATAATAGGAGCCCGAAGCGTGTGGTACAATTGTTCTCGAATTCAATGAACTGTCACCAACACCGCGCGTGTGGCGGCCCCATGCTGAACGAAGGAGGGAAAGTGAAACAGTACGCAAGTGCAGCCGATGGTTATTCAGAGGGTTTCCATTAAAATAAACTCCACATCCCGTGAGTACAATCTTCATAAAAAATAATAAATTTAAAGTCTGAATGTCTACAGGGGTTAAATGTACACTTTTTAGTATTTTTTAAAAATTTAATTAATAAATACACACGACGTTACAGGAGCAGATTGCGACCCCTCTTCAAGTGCTTATAAAATCTGTGTCGGGGATTTGCTAGGTTGCATACTTCACCCGAAACGTCGTGTTGTGTTTTTTAATCGAAAATAACATCCTAACCCCTCAATGTGTTAAGATTTCAAACTTCTTCTTTTTTATAGAGGGGGTTTCGCTGCAATCAATATTTTAGCGCGTGCATAGAGGAAGTTATTTCTTCACAGTTCAGCTCTGAGTTTTCGTGTGGCAACACGTAATATAGCGGTCAGGTCGCTGGCTTTCCACTCCTGGGGCTGGAATTTAAATCCCGGTTGATTTATTTGCAACTGTTTGGTGGGTAAAGCGGGTTCTCGGCAGGTTTCCTCGGGATACTTCCATCTCTCGTATCTCTCATTTGAACATTGTTTCCTCGTCGTTCACATAATCTAAATAACTGATTTCCAATGCATGCCCAATTGAAAAAAATCTTTGCAGCCTCCGGCCATGTGGGAGAAGTCTATGGTTTTGTTTGATACACAGGACATCGTTAAGAATTCCAAAACATTGAAACAATTTCGATTTTTACAGCAAAATGCAAAGATTTGATTGTATTATTGGGTCTAAAGCAATACGCGGTAATGCTGTAGTATTGACATTCTGCGCGAAAAGACTTCATACTTATACTCGGCGCGTCACTACTTACGACAACTGACGTCATGCGGCAGCAAGTCTCTAAGGACGAGGCCGCCCAACAATTCATATTTGCCACCCACGTGTTGCGTTATGGAACACCACATTTTTTGGTTTATAAAGGACTGTCGTGTTTATGTGTATATATTATTGCAGTATTCGGGTAGATTATTTATGTTAAAATATTTAATTTATTGCAATATTCTACAAAAGTATTTTAATTGCTGTTCTTGAGTAATGCGCGTCCTTCTTGGAAAACCATTTTGTGTGATTTTCTTCAACAGGATTTTCACTGCTGCCGGCCATTAGTCTCCTCATAATCACCAGTTCATCAAAACACTCGTGCAGTAGTTAACAAAACTATCATTTTGGTAGGCGACTTTAATACTCATAATTTAAATTAGGGCTCCGAAAGAACTGACTCCAGAGGGAAAATTTGTGGGTAATTTATAGATTAATTTATAGAACTACTAATTTTGAATGAAGGAAATTAACCTATATACTTTGATGTGGCAACGGAAACTACAAGCGTGCAAGATTTAAGCATGAGCACGCCGAATCTAGAGAGATACCTTCAGTGGAATGTATGATAATCTATGTAACAGTGACCAATTTCCTGTTATTGTGACCTTTCATGACTCACTCACGTGAGCGGTAGTGCTAAAAGATAGGGACTTGTGTAATAAATTTATTAAATTTCTGAAAGAAATCAACCTATAGAGCCACATATAATGTTTTTTCTGAAATAGTGTTTAAAGTAAATGTCTGCCGAAACTATAATCAAGAACTGAGCTGAACCTGTGATTACTGTATTTGCTCTAATTAAAACCAACAATGTAATGTAAGGATAGTGTATTTGACCACTGTTTGTAAATGTAAGGAATTGTAACATTTTAAATGTATTTAGAATGAGGACGCTAATAACACAAGTGGTATGCGACCTACAATAAACACATCTAACTCAAGCACTCCAGGTATGGTCACGGGCGTCATAAAGAATAAAGCCAACGCCTCGTCTTCGTGTTTCCCGTTAGTCCGAAGGCCCGGCGCGTCGGCCCACTGCGGGAGCGGCGTGGAGCGAGGTGCGGCGCGGCGCAGCGGGGCGCGCGGCCCATTTATGCAGCGGCGCAGGTCATGGGTCTCGCCCCCGCGTGCCTCGCCGCCCCCCGCCCCCACGTCGCCCCGCCCCCGCCCCCCCCCTCGCCACGGCCCTCGCCCTCGCCGCCGTTCCTTCCCGCGCGCGACGCTCGCCGCCATCCCGCCGCGTCCTACAGCCTCTTGGCCTCGTCGCTGCCGGCAGGTCCCGCCCGCCAGCCACGCAGGTCTAGCCAGCCACTTCGGCACGACTGCCGGCAAGTTGAAACTTTAAAGGTCCTTCGCAATGCAAACACAAACATAAGCATAACACATACGCGTAAACATTAACATAAGTGATAGACTAAAGTATTCACATTGTCGAACATAAACGTAAGCAAAATAAGAGTTTCTATTGGTTGTGAGACATTCTAATTTACTATTGGTTGGATGTGAGAATCCATTTCGAGATATCGACTGTGTCCATGACCGGGGGGTGGGGCTCCTGCCATGGATTGTTCGTCTATCGACTTATTTCGATAATCAATTTTGAGTTAACGTACTGTGATTGGTTGATTTGTTATTTTTGACATAAGCATAAGCACAGAAGCTTGAAGCTTAAGTTAACGTCTTACGTGTTATGCTTCTGCGAACGCATTGTGTATGAGTCCGCTTACGGACGTAGTCCAAACTTTTATGTTAACGCCATTCTTGTGTTTATGTCTGCGTGAATGGCCCTTAAAGGTGGCCCGGATTAAGCATTGAGCCGCCGGAACGGCTGCTCACCCCCTCCGGCGCAATAACCCCCCTCTGCACAATCCCCCAAAAAGGAATTTTTAAAAGAATTTACAAAGAGAACGAAGAAAGGAAAGGATAAAGAAAGGAAGGGGAAAATAGTAGAAAAGGTGGTCAAATGCCGCCTTCTCTCGTGCTCGTAAGCGAGAAAGGCTATGCGAGACTGTGACACTCCTAATGTGCGTTATCGTTCGGGGTTTATCTTCCCAGATATCAGCAATCGGATCGTGTCAAAATAGATTTGTCTGTCTTTGTTAAACTCATCAGCATGAGCTCGCTGGCGCGAGACACATTTGATCTTATGTCCATTCACGAAGCTTGATGACAGGAAAACGTAAAGTAGCAATGTAGTTTGTTTGTGTGGCTTACCGTTTACTTTTGAATTCCGATATGCACAATTAACACTACACAAAATTTTCTCGAAAAGAATCAGTCGCATCAAGAATTTTTCTTAATATATAGTATTGTTTGGCATCGCCTTCTGAGAAGAAAATCAAAATTAAATTTGTCTAGTCCCTAAGCAAATATTAGGATTAAATAATGGAGTATTATAAGGACCCCTTCATGAAGCCTTTACCGGGCCGCCTGCAAGTGTTTATCCGGCCCTGCTTTAAATCTACTCTTTCCTCCTTTTGTCTTCTCCCTCTTTCCCCTTCGTCTTCCTCACACCTTCTGCGTAATGTTACAGCACACAGTAAGATTTTCTTTTCTGTATGTTACCAACGTTGGTCCGGTCTCTGTACCTCAAGGACTTCGAGCAGAGTACAACAAGCTGTAGACTGTTAGTTCGAATCCTGGGTAAAGTATGAGTAACTTCACCATGTGGTAGAAGCATGATTGGCCACTTACACTACCACGTATCCCTTCATCGAATCCTTAGTTATAGATATTTCTTCATTATTTACACCCTTTCATCAACATACCATATTTCGTATAGTGAAGGCAAACAACTACCGTGAACACCTGCCAGGAATAGGTATGTCATGTAGGGATAAGCTCTCTTCCTCTTCAATGCTCGGAAAGTGGTATTATGATATTCATTCTATCACCAATGTTGGTACCACGCATGCTCCCACTGTCCTTTCAGGTCTATGCCAGTCACTTTGGCACAAATTCACATGTTGGCACCACTCACGTTTCTGAGGAATGATGAAAACCTTTCGGTCATTTCAAACGAAGATTTTAATGGAAGCAGAGGGAAAATGGAAACGGTTGCAAGAAAGAAGATATTAAGCGCAAATTCCTTGAGCAAAACGATTCTATTGTTTGATTGATTAGTGTTTCCGGAAGTGACAATTGTTGTCATTAGTCCCCTTAGTGTAGTGAAGCGTATATCCCGGGAGGTGGCAATGTTCCTTGCCCGCTAGATAGTGAGATCTGGCGCTAAAGTACACGTAGGTATGCAGGGTTTCTTTCGCCAGGTATTTCCCCCAGCGGGACATCTCAACCTGGTCAAGCTCTAAGCTTCCGACTTGCCTCGCCATCTGTGTGGCAGTGGTGTGTGTGTATGCGAGTCAAAAGGGAAACGATAAGATCAGGAAGAAGAAGATAGGAAAGATAGCGCGCGGTCCGTAGCCTATTTATTAGGGTACTGCTATGGCATTCAGATCAGAGATACTAGGAGGAAATTTGTTTTTAAAATTTGATGCTGCCCTCTCCTAGGAGTAACCTTGGATGTGACTGGTTTTTATCCACATTCTTCCCAAATAATGATACTCTTGGATCTGTTATGTCAATGTGATGGTAGTTGAAGGGAAAATACGTCACCACATACATTATTTTCTTTAATTTTTATAATATTGTCATAATTACGAGAGTTACTAATTTACTACGGACTGAGAATTAATTAAACACCAATGTATTAGTAGGTTGAGGGATTTCAAACTTTGTTCTTGAACAAATAAAATTTAAAAAATGTAAAATTGTTTTCATTGATGTTGATAAAGTAATCCATTTGCAAATAATATCTGTTTAGAATTAAATATTCTTCTGTTCTGCGCATACTGCATCTATATTACCGCGTCATACTAACACATTTCTCAGGAGAAAATTGTTGTTTGACGTATCCATATATTATTCTATACCGATGTGATCGTTAGATATGTCAGAATTATCGTATCTTTACATTTGCTTATGAAGTTTTAAGATACACTCGTCGAAAAATGAATATTAAGACTCTACCTTTTCAATTTAATATACTGAATATTCTTACTGAAGATATAACTGTTTGGAAATTTTAATTTAAATATAAGATTCCCTTGCATTTCGATACAGAATTGAAAAAAGCCACTGGTACTAATTTTTATAACACAATATATATACTTATAAGTATTAGTTGCAACACAAAATAAAATAAGGAAAAAATAGTAAAAATCTTCGTAAACGTAATACATACTATCCAGGGAGAAATATTTCGACACCAGAATAGGGGCAGTTATGGAAGGATAACCTTCAACCACAGGAGCTCTCGTTTTAATTACAAAGTCATGGTTTATCCTCCTAAAATACACAATTTTGAAAGAAAAATTATGAAGGAATAAATAGGCAGTGTTTATAGTGTTTCCGCTATTGTTATCTTAAGTGAAATAAGCGACAATTTTCATAACTGCCTGTATTGGAGATCTGAAATATGTCACTAATACGCACGAAAACATTCTCTTCATTTCTCCAATATACCTTAACTAGAGCTGATTGCAATGATGCACACGAGCGCTGCCTCAAAGTCAGCTGTCCGCCAGGAAGAGCGATGTTTTATCAAAGACGTGATGTTGGTCAATAGTGTCTAGCGTTCACGATCCCCTGTTATCTGAACAGTCAACTACGACCTTGTGTCCACGCAACTACTTTTGCAACGGCCTTACCAATTTCATAAATAAGTTTTAGAGCTCCTTACTCAACCGTTATCACGGTCCCTTTTGGTACTAAATTCTTTTCTGCAATTTAGTGCATAAAGAGCTAAGACAAACAATTATTTTTATACTACAAGGTAATAAATATTTGTTTGCTTTTAATATTTAACTATACGAAGGAAAAGGGTAGCAATGTTAAGATTATTTCCACTAAGAAGTTTAAAGTGTATGATTTTATGGATATTAACCAGCAAGTCATTTATATTTACAAGCAGTAGATATTTCTTCAAATTCATTTGCACATTTACGAATATTTTGTTTGAATATCTTCTCAATTTTTGGTGTAGTACACAATTCCGAAGGCGATTATTAAAGAAAACATGATTTAATAATATTATTAATAATAATAATAAAATAATTATTATTCTAAATAATGGTAAAGCTGTTGGACGCTGTTGAAAGCTGCTAGGAGCACAATGACGTCGCAGCCCCAACGTCAATGTGCACCCAAATGCATCACTAACTGCATGTATAAGTGCTGGAGCGCACAACCACCCTATCAAGAAGCGACAACGAACACTAATTGCAGGACAGGGAAGAAAGAGGCCGAACGTCCGTCGAAAGATTAATAAATAATACATGCTTTGTACTCTGGAATTCAGAGCCCACCTAGCGAATTGATTACAGTTTGGGCAGAAGGTGATCGTACAACTTCACCGTTAGAAGTTAATGTTTGTTAGTTAGTAACAAGAGTTGTAATAACTGTTTTAAGAGTAGAATACAAATGAATGATGTGCTTCCTGTACTTTATACAAAAACTCAAAAGACAATTTTAATACCTAAAAATTAAACAAAATGTGACAGACTGCGTGCAGATTAGGCGCAGTTGAAGGAATGAAGCGAAATGAAGTAGCTAACAACGAGTTTACCACCCTTCTTCAGGTTGTAGAGAAGTGAAAAAAATATCCCTGATTCTGTGTTGACTTTCATCAAGAATGGCAGATCCAGTTTTTTCGAAAAAAATTGTCTTCAAGAAAATTGAGTTTAAATATTTCTTCCAGGCGCAAAATTCAAACCGGCGCGGCGTCTACTAACAGAGCTGGGCGCAGCGTCCTTTCTTTTCGTTTTCGAGGAAACTGTTGAGTGAGGCAAACCGCTTGCCGCACACTAGAGTATCAAGTGGTTTATGTGAACTATTAATTTGATCTATAAAATTTACTTCAAACGCATTATTGTTGTAAATTAGAACAACGGTATGCAGCGGAATGACAATTAACGGTGAACACGTACCAAGCCTTATGGAAATTAACAAAACTCCTCGAATGCTCGAATTACTTTTTGCATATCTAACAGTGTGAACGAATGTCTTGTGCTTTAGCGAGCCACATACAATAAATGATAGTTTGCCGTTTCATTCCTTAATACTTTACATGCATGCATGCTAACAGCGTTTTGGAGCGAAAATGTTTGTTTATTAAAATATTGATTTTATTATTTCCGGACGCGCAGTTTGAACTGAAGCTTTCACCAGTTTCATTTTGTGAAGCCGAAGGCCGATAATTGCATCGGCGAATCTTTGCAGTGTACATATGTATGCACAGTCAATCAATCCTACGCATTGTCCGTGATTAACCGTGAGAAAATTTCATATGCCCCGTTTGACGACAAACAAAATAATTTATAGTTTCAGTAGCATTATTAGTTTACTAATATGGTGTTGGTGAAAAAGTAAAAAAATACGAAAAAATGTTTCATGCAACTATTGCTCGGTCGCGTCGAGAATCGCGTCGTGACGTAGACAGAGATTTGAGCCAGCCACCACCGCAAACTGATCAATTTAACAAAAGCACTGTGGTGTTCATTCGGTTATCTATTTCTCTAACACTCAGTTCATTTTCTATAGATATTTTGGTAAGGCACTTCACTGAATAATTGATTTAAATTGTTTAATGCTATATAATGTCTGACTGTCATATTCCACGTTAAGAAGTATCGGTACAGAACATTTCATGAAAATACGATTATCGGTTGAACAGGTTTTATAAGACAGACATTAATTTTCATAAAGAGAGAAATTTGTTTTAGAGAGGTTTTGTTAGAAAATTTACGGTCAATTCAGCAACTGCAGCTAGTAAAAAAGGGCAGTAATAAGTAGCGTATAAAAATAGAATACGGGATTGGGAAGTTTGCACAAGAGGTGTGAGATCATTAATTTGACTAGACTTCTGTATATAAAAAAATAATGATAAACAATCGAGTGAAAAATATTATTTTCAAATTCTTGTCTAAACGATTCACGGAACGATCACGTGTCATGCATTAGGTCATAATGTCGTCGTTGATGATAACTATTGTTGTGAAATATTACATGCGACGGCTACGACTTTTTTTAATTCGCATCTCTCTCACACAACTTCAATATTTAATTTAATAACATTACGTTCGAAGACGACAGAAACATCTGTATTTCATTATTAATGTTAAATTCAAATGAATATTGTTATATATTTTTCTGTTGTAATTAATATTGTTATCCATTCTTACTACTTAGAAATTTTGGAAAAAATATAAAAAATTATGGAAGGGGTTCCGTGTAGATAGTTTTCAGAATTTTAAAATGTTACCAGGCCAAATACCCTATGGGAGATAATTACTCTTTACTTAAATTGCATTTATTATGAAACCAACATCTTTCGCATCCTCGAATTTCTCTGAACGTTTTGTAGCACCTCCTCTCAGCCACAGGATTGCTGATTCTACGTATTCACACTCCAACAACAACATCGGCCCACTAGCGTCCAAGGAAACGAAAAGCTCATGCTTGATTGCATGATTGATGTTTCCAAGCACGTCAACTGATATGGCCGTTAGTGAAAGAACCCCGTGGAAGTGAGGTTTCGGTGAAATTGTCTGAAAACTTAGTATGTTGTTCCTTAGATCATACTGATCAAAATTCGTTTTAGCTGTTAAGCAAAAATGTTGTCCTTTTTGATCTAATGAACATTTTAAAACGGAGATCATGTCGATTTGTCGGATGATAGAAAGGCACATACGTGCTCTCAAAGCATATTCAAATAAAAAAAACCTCGCTGGTTCAGACTATTTAATTATGTTAGTTTATTTTCCGTGTTTCATTACTGTGAGCCCCCTTGCTTTCCACGTTGAGTTATTTGATGACCGTAGGTCTCCTTGTATTACACAGTAGGGTGAATTATCACCGTAAGTCCCCTTGCCCTTCACTATCGAGGTGCTTGATTATCATGAGTCCCTTTGCCTCTCACTATCAAGGACCTTGATTGTCGTGAATTCCTTTCCCTCTCACTATCGGGGTGCTTGATTGTCGTGAGTTCCTTTCCCTCTCACTATCGGGGTGCTTGATTGTCGTGAGTTCCTTTCCCTCTCACTATCGGGGTACTTGATTATCGTGAGTTCCTATGCCTCCCACGTTCATCTAAATCGTTCATCGTTCATATTTTCTCGGAAAATGAAATTTAACACGTCAGCGTTTGAGGGATTTTCCTCTTCCAGGAGTCTCCCCTCAACGGGGCACTACCCCAGGCGGGACGCGCTCTAAACTCCCGCTTGGTCTCCCGACATGTGTGGCAGTGGTATATGTGCAGAGTTGGACAGTATTTAAATCTTGAATTTGAAATTCGTTTTTTAAATACATTTTATATTTGAAATCTGTATTTTTGAGTTTTTTGGGTACGTATTTTGGAGATGTATTTAAATACAAAAAGTAGGTGTATTTAAAAAAGGAATACTTCAAATACTGACGAAGAAGAAAATAGTTTATAACGCAGATAGTTTCTTTTTGTTTGATTCCGTTAGTAAATGCACCTTTCAGCCGTTGAATTTGGATTCCTTTGAATTGATGATTTGTTTGAAAAATTGGTCGTTTTAAAAGGAAATTCCATTGCTTTGTGTTAGACATATTTTTCATATCATTTAATATTTTAAAAGTTTATACATATAACTCAATTACTAATTTACTGTAATTGGCAATTACAATATTTTTTTTGCAAAAAATATACAATACATAATTATTATATTTTTAGAGTATTTTGAGTATTCGAAGTATTTTAAATACGTATGTATTTAGCACATTAAGTCGTAATGTATTTTGTGTATATATTTAAATACTTATTTATAAAGTATTTTTGCGAAGTATATAAATAGTAAATTTAAATGTTTTGCCCAATAAGTGTGTGTGAGTGTGTGAAGTGGAAGGAATAGGACAAAGAAGAAGAGGGGAAGATCGCGCAGTACGTCGTCCGTTTGTGAGCGTACTGCTCAGGCATTTGCCCAGAATAATAACAGAAACCAGGAAAAAACTACCGATCAGAGCAGCATGCCGCTAGAATTCACCTCCAGGCGGCAGCTGAATTTAGTCTATCTGTCGAAAATCCGCTACCGTCAGGACTCGAACCCTAGGACCTTCCGGTCAGAGTAGCTGCTGTCAGCGGCAATGCTGGCACTAAGCCACACTCAGACGAGCACTTGCTCTCTGCCCTTGCACATGTTTGCGTGGGATCGCTCCTTTTGTTACGTCAGCTCCTGACGCAAGGCGCGGATCAGCTGTTCGAGATATCTGATGCCTCAGAAAAGGAATGTATGTTTCACACATCCAACGGCTAGACATATGTGACGTAGAGTGTATTCTTTGTCGAAAAAATATATATTTGTGCAGTTTATGCTTTTTAAATGTCTAGAGTTTCATGTTATCAGCAGGTACATTTAACTGAAAGAGAGATTTTGAACAAAATGCACAGCAGGTGGATTAGCATTGAATCTCTTAGAAAAGTCGCTGGGGAAATAATGTGATGGC
Organism: Teleogryllus occipitalis; assembly: GCA_011170035.1. Classification (NCBI taxonomy): domain Eukaryota; kingdom Metazoa; phylum Arthropoda; class Insecta; order Orthoptera; family Gryllidae; genus Teleogryllus; species Teleogryllus occipitalis. Next base: position 198,322 of record BLKR01001676.1, on the reverse strand, counting down.
GCTACGATTGGCGAGTCGCGACACAAGACTGTTATTCCTGTTTTCGCTGATGCTTGGGGCTTTAGAACGAAGCAGCTGTGACCATTGAAACGTGAAAATCAGAGGTTGTATCAGACACATCTCATTTTTAATTATAAATATTCTTTAATGTGTTCGTTGGTAATTATAATAAATAATTATTACAAATTCTATCTAATAATGATACTGAAATGAAATATATAATTAAAGTAGTATATATTTAACGTTGGTTATCAACACTCTTTTATTAACCCGGAAATAATATTAACAAATTCTTCTTTTAAAAAATTACTTAGTTATTAATGTTAAGATATTCAAATTAATGATTGCGTAATAATTTGACTTTTACATTGTTTTTTTCATTACTATTTTTAGTGTAATCATATCCATAGTTTCTTCTGAAAATTTTCCATTGCTTGCTGCAGTAATTTCTTGATTTAATAGAAACATAATTATAAATTATCTGTGTAGATAAGACCTTTCAGTGCAGATGTCCTAAAAATTTTAATCGGTGGCTGTGCTCTCTCTGCAACTTTCGGCTTCAACCGTACTCATAGTCTTAACTTTTCCTCTGTCGGTCAAGTAATGTCAAGGGGTCGCGACATCAACCAGATCCATCTGGGAATATCAATTTTGGTGAAAACCATGCCTAAGGTTTAGCCGCTAGCGTTGTCCACAGACTGATGGGCGGACGGGCAGACAGGCGGACGGACAGACGGACAGACGGGCAGACTGGCAGACGGGCAGATGGGCGGACAGTCAGACGGGTGGACGGGTGGCCGGGTGGACGAGTAGATGGGCGGACGGGTAGCCGGACGAACTGATGAACGGATTGATGAACGGACGGATGATAGGAAGGACGACAGACATTTTTCCGTAAACTGGTTTTTCGGTATCTAGGACCCGCAAAACAGATTCTGACAACACAACGTGTTGTGATTCTGACAGATTCTGACAACACAAGAGGTGTATGTACGACCTGCAACAGAGTGCCTGAAACGTCCTCCTTGTGGTGACGCTCGTCCGTTGCAACACAGAGCAGGAGGCAACGGCCCCCGCGATGACCGCAACGCCGCGGAGGCGGCACAGCGCCACCCGTTACGTGACCCTCCACCCGCGGCTGGGGGCGAATTTATAACTCGACCCTGACCTCCAGATCCAGCTTCGCTGGAGAAAATAAATGAAATTTTATTGAGAAATTTCGCAAAGGTTTCAAAGGAGCAGGGCAAGGGTCGAGCAGAATGTGGATACCCTTCGTCCAATCCATCCAAAAGCCAGTCACGAATTTATTTCTAGGTCGATGGAAAAATGGATCCGGTGATTAGAAGATATGCAACTACGCAGTAACTCGTAATTGATACACGTTAAATACAATTTTCTCAAAGTATTCTGATGGAATTTTGTCGTGTCAAACGATAATTGATGAAAAATCTCATATACGAAACAAAACTTTTTTGGTTTAAGCTCAAGTTGAAAACAACGCTACCGTCACAGAAGAGGTCTCCGACAGGATGACGATTGTCAGTTGGCTGTTGACGAGCCGGGTAGTGATAAGAAACCGTGTCAGAGTACTTTGAGAAAATTGTATTGTACGTGAATCAGTTATCAGTTATTGCGTAGTTGCATATTTTCTAATCACCGATTTCATTTTTCTATCGACCTAGAAACATTCGTGGCTCGCGTTTGGATGAATTGGACGAAGGGTATCCACATTCAGCTCGACCCTTGCCTTGCTCCTTTGAAACCTTTGCGAAATTTCTCAATTAAATTTCATTTATTTTCTTAAATTAATAATAATAATAATAATAATAATAATAATAATAATAACAATTATAATAACCCGTTGAGATAATTGAACGCGTTAATAATAATTGAATAATTATTGAATAATAATAATAATAATAATAATAATAATAATAATAATAATAATAATAATTGAACCCCTTGAGAAACAGTGGAATATGAAAAGAGTCAACATTATCCCGATAATTGTTTCAAGCACCGGAGTCATCCCTAGGAGTCTGATTGGGGGCCTTAAGCAACTGGGTTTGAATGAAGACCTGAACAAACCCATGCAGAAGGCAGTTGTTATTTCAACAACAAGGATAGTTCGGAAATTCATGGGAAACAATGTATTATAAATTCTTTTTAAAAAATAGATGTATTGTGCTTTGATTTTGTATATCTGTGCAATTCATTCAAATGTACCAATAAGATGAGAAAATAAAAATAAATAAATAAATAATAATAATAATAATAATAATAATAATAATAATAATAATAAATGTCATACGAACATTTAAACAATTCTTTGACTTCATATTTCTTCGACTGAATGAATTTTTTCTCCCCTCGCAAACATTGACCCCAATGCACGCCCAGGTCGAGCGCCTTCCCGTTTCCGGGCGGGCAGCTCTTCCCGCCGCGCCGCACCGCGCCTGTGCGGGGGCGGGGCAGCGGCGGGGGCGGGGCGGGGGCGGTGAGAACGCACGTGGCGGCGCGGCGTGGCGCCGAGCGCGGGTCTCACGGCGCGGCGACGGCGACGCCGACGCTTCTTCCGCGGCGCCATGGGAAGCGCGCGCCGCGCGCCGCGCTCCGCCGCCGCGCGTTGCCCTGGCAACGCGCGCGCGTTTTCCGCCGGCAGTAAGGAAGCGGCCTGGGGGGCCTGGCAGCGGCGCCGCGCGGCGTGGCATGGAGCGGCGGGGTGCTGCGCGGCGTCCGGAAAAGCGGGAAACGAAAGGCGGCGTGGTGTCGTTCCCGCTGGGCCGACCCCTCTGGGCAGGGGGCGTTGACGCGCGGGTTGACGAGGAGCGGCTGGGGAAAAGGGCCACGCACGAAAACGTCCGCTAAAGGCTCATTAGAGGGTTTTTGCATAGCGTAGATGCTGAATAGCGTGAATGTAACAGTCACGTGACATCGCAGCTGTGCATACCCGCTAAAGGCTCATTAGAGTTTTTGTATAGCGTAGATGCTGAATAGCGTGTATGTTACAGTCACGTGACAACCCAGCTGTGCACATCCGCTAAAGGCTTATTAGACTTTTTGTATGGCGTAGATGTTGAATTGCGTGTACAAGAGTCACGTGGCATGACATCTGCTCGTACCCGCTAAACGCTATTAGAGAGTATTTGCGTAGCGTAGATGCTGAATCGCGTGTATGTTACAGCCACGTGACTTCGCAACAGCGCATGCCCATTAAAGGCCCAATAGAGGGATTTGGTATAGCTTAGATTCACATCTCCCCATAACACGTCACACAGAGTTTTTAACTTTTTGACGTAAAATAAATAAATAAATAAATATATAAATGTTGGATGTCGTCGGCTTCAGTGACGCGTTGACGTGACATCATCTCTGCGCATGCGGAACGTTTAGCGATACGCTGCTGCATGAACGCACTACGTTTTCATAATGTTCTCTGTGATATATATGAGTACATTAGTAATGTGTGAGTTAGTACATCTCAATAGAGAGTGATGTACTAGATGGAGGAAAAATAAAACCAACTAAAGAAGAAGTTCATTCAAATCCTTACGGATTTCCGAAAAAGTGGTATGAATTTGCCACAATTCTTTGCAGTGAGACGAACTTCACCAGCCGAAATGAGAGAGAAATTTGACCATATAGCCAAATAATTGATTTGGTGTTCAATTAGTTTAAACCTCGGTACAATTCCGATATTCTAGATTTTTCGAATTACGAGCAATAAAAGTATACGTTTGACCCAGAAATTTTCCCAAAATATTTTGCATCCATGTAATTCGCAACAAGACTAATCAGTAAAAATCTCTAAATCCTTTTATTTATTTACTTTTTAGCCTTAAAGCATAATACATCAATAAAATGTAATATTTAAAATTAATTTATAAATCGTATACAATTTATGAACAATAAACTAATTTTATTGTCCAAATTGCAATCGAATAGCTATCGAATATTCGAGATACCCTGTTTATGTTTAATGAGCTCTAGTCGTCTAAACGGTACACAAAACTTCTCAAGAACAGCTCTTCCGAGTGCTACGATACAAGAACGGTCATCTGGTTATTCCCTAAGCGCGGCGCAAAAATTCTTTCACAATGAAATGTAAACTTACGCGTTAAGACTACGCCATACATGCGGCATTCGGAGAGAACAGAGCTCGCAGAATCATGATTCGTGGTGGTGCTTGGTGAATATTTGCTTCCTTTGATGTTCCACAAAGGCCAACACACTACGGTAGGGCGAATACCAAAATCTTGGCACTCGGTAAAGACCAGGCAACACTTTTCGCATGAGAATTCGACGAATACTGCATGTGGGTGGCCGCCTAAATCTGAACGCAAACGCTTGGTGCCATGTTATTAGACAGAACCAATTAGCACGCTAAACGACAAGTTTACGTTTAGATGTAACATAAGCGTAAACGTCAACACAAAAACCGTCGAAGTTCCCAATACGTTGAAATGTTTTGAGAGCACAGCAATGGCGACTGGTGCGCACGAACCAGGTTGTTGCAGACATACGCCATTTCTAGGGTTCGGACTATTATCCTATTAATTACATAATAAATGACGTTTGACTGCTTGTAATCACCGTAATTCACTGCACTTCTCTCAAAACATCTCACACAGAACTCGTCCACGAGGCATACCAGCATTCGCAACTGTGCCATCTATCGTCTTAATTCCATGTAGTACGTCGGTGGCTGAAATCCATCACGGATTTGAGCGGTCGGTGTTGGGAATCATTTGCAACACATTAGAGAGAGTATGGTACGAAGAAGTTTGGCTGGTATCGTACGCCAAGACACCCCAATTGTAGCTGAAATCCAACTCCCTCGATGACGTCAGCTCTCGGATGCTCCCTGAGGCCTCTCATCATCTGTTTACACTTGTAGATAATACGTTCATTCGAAGAATGAACCACTCGCACGTTATTAAAGTGATTTTCCTTTAATGTTAACGTGTCAAGGGACATTGGTCGAACCGCCACTGAAGCACACTATCATGGACCGCAGTGACATTCAAAGAACGTCGTTTAGACAAGTCAGTGGAATTATTTTTTTAAATTTTATTTTAAGGTCCCGTTTCAACTACTAGGTCATATAGCGACCATTGTATTTACCATTGGTTTTTGTGGGTAACGGTAGAGGAACTCGCATATTGCATACGGACTCACAAACATCCATGCCCCGAACGGGATTCGAACCCGCGATTCTTCAGGCACGAGGCGTCTGCGGTCTTTAAGCCTTAGCGACCTTAGCCCGACTCAGTTCTATTTGTAAGAGCATAAATTGCTATTCTTCATGACAAGTTTAATAGAATGACTAAATCCTGAAATCATTATCACCTTAGTGTGATTGTGTCCATTTTAACTTACCGTCCTGTGATGGAATGCAGAATGGAGCATTTAACTAATTCGTTATTATATCAATGAGATGCTATTACGTTTACGTTCATGGTCATTGTTAATAAAACGGTTCTGTTTACGCGAAATTCACATGTCATCATGCCTTCGTCGCTCTTATTTTGAAAGTACCTCAAGAAGTCATTTCACGGTGTTCAGATATCTTCCTGCCCGATAAATCTTCGCATCAAATAATTGTTTCCAATTTTCTAGGGGAAAGAATACATAATCGCATTCTTTACTCAAGAGCTTTGATCTCATAGAAAAAGCTTACCCCATATTTTGAGAGACAATTTTCTTTATAAAAGAATAAAATGATAATACACAATGGATCGAATATACGTCCAGACGGACAGAAAGCAATTCACGGTACAAGGGATCGGCAAGAAATAATTGAGAATTGACTCAATGGTCGGGCCTGCATGCGTTCGTATGCGAATTACTCAATGAATTCAGTTTCAATTACTCAACGAACTTCTTAAGTGCTATCATCAATTGCAATTGCTTTGGCTTAACGTCGTGGGTAATAATGAAATGATGACAGGACGATTGAAATAAATTAACGAAATTAGATAGGTATGGTGACTTCCCAATGCCTGTCAGACAATTTACGCTTAATGTAGCTTCACAAATGCTTCTACGTTGGCATGACACTGACGAAACACGTTAATGTGGGGGCTCCAACTGAGAGAACTATTCACTAATACAATATCTGTATTAGACAAAATAATTATTTGAAGTACATTGATTGGATGCGTCTGTAAACATATAGTGCTGCAGAGTCAATAAGTTATCCCTACATCTTTTGAAAAAAATTGTATAGGTTCAATATCCGCCAAAAAATCCGCGTGAAACTTGCCACAGGGCGAGTAAGTCGCTATATAGTGTTTTTCTCCCGTCAACTGGTTTATGTCCCTTCCCTCTACGGAGTATGGGACACAGCCGGTCCCACGACCTCACATGCTCCTACTGTCATTCCGATAAGTTTATGTAAAAATCCTCGTAGTAACTTGCTACACGTCACACAAACATAGAAAAGTAAAGATCAGAACCAGGAAAAACAATTCGAAAGAAGCTTTATACCAGTGACGGACGGATATCCTCATTTTTGCTGAGACTTTGAAAAGGTCACTCGGGGACGGGTAAACCAGTAATGGAATGTTCTGGGAAATGACTGCGGTCTATGACGAAGGTCGCCCGAAACAACAGTTTAAGTGAAATAGCATATACGCAAGTAAGTTTCCGTTCGTCCTTAGAAAAAAAAATTAATGTATTCGAACCGAGCTCTTCATCTGAAGGGTCTCTCTCTGAGAGTGAAGCCGAGGGCAAGTGATGCCAATGTTTCGGCCATCGCATTGTGGTTTTCTTCAGGACTGGACTCTTGCTGTGGAGGCCTACGATTGCATAGAGCTGTTCATCCACCTTGGCAAGATCGCCCACTGCATGCACGGGACAATACTGGATGGTTCACACGTAAGCACCTCCCCTATTAGGACTTCGTCTAGCCGTCATAACAGCAGAGCAACTTTTGCCGTACGCTTGTGTAATTTCATTACATGCCGTTGCTGGTTCGCATGCGGAAAGAAGATGCACTTGTCTCTCTCACAATCCACGGCAGCTCTGTATATCAACTTGCCTGAACCGGGTTCCGCGCACAGCGGTTCTTTCTTCACAATGTAATGGGAGTAAGCGTGGGAGGCGGAGAAACTGGACGTGTTTTGAATGTTGTGATAGAATGTTTTTACATATTTATGCGTTTATTGTCAGGTTTACTTGAGAATGATGTGATGTTTCATTTGGATCATAATTGAATGAGTCTGTGAGAAATATCCATTAGCCAAAATATTGTGTTTTTCAAGTTGACTATTCAACGGTTCTAAGGAATTATATTCCCATTTAGTAAAATATGCTTCGATTTTCAAGGCATTTTAATGCATCCTTTTGCATTGGAATATTTCCGAATACTTTCAAAACAGGTAACATTAGGCTGATCATAAAAAAGGAACAAAAATTAAAATTTAAAATTGTCGACCAATTTCCTTTTTATCAGTTTAAAAAAATATTAGAGTAGCTATTCTTCGTAGGAATGGAAACACTTCTCAGTAAATACGAAGCGTTTTGAGATTGCCAACATGAACTGAATAAAACTAGTTTATTTTTAAACAATGTTCTCGTATTTTCAAATTTTAATGATAATCTTTTGATTTAAATTTCATTCGTAGTATGGAAATTTTAAGGTGTAATATACGTTTTTATTTACACGATTCCACGTAATGTAACCTCACTACAGACATCAGTTGGTGCTTCGCATCGCATTTCCGAGTTGGTGGCAATGTTCAGCCCCTCGTCCTTCGCGATTACATAAAACAGTCTTGAGTCTCAGCAACTCATAATTTCCAACGCAGTTTTATGCCAAAATACTTCTAGCGAACACATAAAGTGCGGACTCAGACAATAACCTAACTTTAGCCAACGCCATTTAGCTTATTCCAACATTACCCGGACAAAGCTCTAAATTATCAGGATTTTGATGATCGACAAAACAGATGATCCAGTTGTAACGTAGGAGTGATGCAAATCTGCTTGTGTGTTAATGGTTTATATGCACCATGTGTTGTTAATGCACCATGCATATTATATGCACCATGTATAGGTTAGGTCAATATCCGAATCTGGATAATTCCCGAATTAACCAGCAAATACTCACATTATCCAACAATGCGGACTCGAACAATCACCTTACTATAGCCAACGCCATGTACCCAATAAATATTAGCCGGAAGAAGCCGTTATTTTTTCGTTCATTGTCTTTTGAACAGCTTTATCCATATCGCCTTTATTACTTGCAAACCGGCTACACTTAACATAAGCTATATTTGGGACTTAAGCCGTAAAATTTACAGTATGAGCACCGTCACTTGCATTTAAAGCCTAGAACACGGTAGTAACAAAGCTAGAATGCTTTATGAACTCATTTCTTTGACGTGTGTGCGTGAGGCCTTCTGAACGAAGAATGTCTATATCTCAGAGAGTTTTTCCGAGAAAGACTTGTTGCCGGAGTCATTTGCTGTTACCTTCTCCTGGGGGCAATTTTCGCGCCAATTTTAAGGTTCGATTTGATTGCTAGAGAGAGCCGACCTTATTTCGTGACCACTGCCATCTTAATAGCTAAATCGAATTCTGTATTCGTGGTTTTTCCTTACCAGAGGTGTTAATTTTGCTCATTTTGCTGTAACACCCAAGAGGTTTTTCTACCTTGTTACCTGCCCTAGAATCACCGACATGAACGTCGTTGATTTTCAGAACGGTAAAAATCCATCGTCTTTGGTAAGGTTTGTAGCTACATCTTGGCGTTTTAACATAGCCACTACTTCACTAGAGCAACCACACTTTTGTGAAAGTAAATAAATGTTGTAAATGGCTCCGTAATTCTGCAAAGAGAAACTTAAAACTACCACATTTGTGTATTAATTAAATTTTAGAGTACTAGCGCATAAAAACCTCCTTTACAGTTTTTTATGTTGTTTAACAACATCCGTTCTTTTGTTTCTCTTTTGTATATAAATAATGAACCAACGATAAACTTGAACCCTTTTTTTGTACCGACGACTATCTTGCATTTCAGAAAATTTTCGGTCGATCGGTGTTGTATTTCTGCAGCTTGGTGGGTTGTTCAACGGGAGAGCAACTGACTGGATGACTAGGCTGGAACGGCAACTGTGGCATGAGGATATGTCTTCACGCTCGACCGCTCAGAACGACTCTCAGCTCCACTTAGCGTATCATTCAATGAGTACCGCAAACTTCCCGAGTTTATAGGGCAATTCTCAACACTTTTTTCTAAGAATCCTAAGATGTGCTTAGGATTCTGGTCTCAAGAAAGTCAACATCGAGTGTGCATGACTGAGAGGCTGATGTAAAATGTTGAAGTAAAGAGAAACAAATATATAAGGATATCCTGTTCTCGGACTAAATTTTGGACTTAAAAGTTTTCCCAAGCGCTGTGAGCGTTCATGTACAGGTACATACTATTAAAAATACGGAACATATTTATATTAATTGTAAATTATATAATTAAAAAACGTAGGAAGCCCAAGATGTTTGGTTGATTGTTGATATGGCCCCAGAGGTGCCATATCAAATAAGCCCGCCTCGCGAGCCTAAAATGGACATATTCAAATTTAAATCTTAAAATCCAATAAAATGACCATTAAAATAATTTATCGATTATTTATAATATAGTATTACTCTAAGCAGGATTATTATATTCAAAAGTGAGGAAATTACTTTCATGATGATCGCAATTATATTCATGAAGATATAATGTTTTAGTGAACAATTACCTCATTTCAAAAGATATAAACGAGCTAGTATACATGATCGCACAATATCGAAATATCGTAAAGTATTTCGATACTACCGATTGTTCGATAAAAATAAATGTCGTTTACACTTAAACATGAAACCAATTACAACACACAAAAAGAATATTTCACAACTCTTCGAGCACTGTGGCATATGGTTTTCATAGAAATGCTACGGTATCTCGTTAATGATGATTTCGTTCCTTGTCCAGGGGAACATCGTTAACTGGAAACTGAAGATAAAAATCCTTGTTCTTCAGGTTTTCACTTACGTTTCTTTAAATAAAAAATATACAAAGAATGAAATTGAAATAACAGTGGCTTAGGTGTTTCTTTTACAAAGTTAAATATTTATTTTACTCTTATTACCATTTATAGTAATGTTTTAACTATCTGTGATAGAGATCAGTCGAGTTGAAATATTAGGTTGCAGCTCACTTTCTTCGTCTTTGAAAAACTTGGATTCTGGTGGGAATTATTTGGGTCTACGTTGTAAATATCGAAGAGCATCTTTAAAGTTGGCGAATCTGCATTTTAGAAAGATCATCCCAACGACTTCGAATGAATCACGTAAATGTCTCAATTTAATGTAAACCAATATTATCTCGAAATGACCACGTTCAGATTAACGAGAATTCAGTTAAAGACGATCGAATTAACGAATGGCAATCATTTGTTTACGCGATCTTACCGGACTAATGATCATAGTAGTTGACGTAGGTATTTTTATTTAACTTATATTTATAATGTAAACAATTGATCTATAGGATCACTTTTATTAGTAAAGAAAATATGTCAGACAAAACATCTCATTGGCTTTGGGAGTGGGAGGGGGGGCGAAGCTCCATGAGCAGCCCCCCTGCCATAGAATGCGCGCGGCCTTTCCTTTACACACACACCCACACACAACTACGCTTACATGCACTACATAACTACATATGTTGGGAGATCAGACGGGAGGGTAGAGCTTTGCATCGGCTATGGGAAATTCTTCGAGTGGGAAAACCCTCGCATGCCGACATGTAGATCGGCACTGTTCCCGTTAGTTCCGTTAGTGTAGCGAATGTTTCATACCGGGAGAAGGTAGTGTTTTTCACCCGCTTGATGGTGAGATACGGCGCCGTCTTACTCATGGACATACGGGGGCTTTTCCTCTTCAGGTACCTCCCCTCACCGGGGAAACGTCCCAGTTGGGAAAATGTCTATGCTCCCGACATGTGTGGTAGGGTAGTGTGTGCAAGTGTGTTTGTGTGAATGGGGAGAGAACTAGACAAGGATGAGGAAAGAAAGATCACGCGCGGTCCGTGGGTCGGTTGTTAGGCTACTGCTTCGGCATTTGCTAGTAATGTTAGGAGAAACAACAGTCATCTACTGATCAGAACTGGCGGTCGCTAGAATTCTCTATTTTATATACTTCGATTGAAATATTAAGTCCATTGACATTTCGTCAGCTGTGATGCTGTCATCCAATTTGTTTTCGAGTTTGACGGTGTCATCAGTGGCGTCTCTTCACTCTGGACCTAGGGCGTTGGGATTGAAGGACATTGTTAACCCCTACACTACTCTTTTCGCTTACAGATTTAGAGTAAAATTGAATTATGTAAACAAAATCCTTATTTATTTTAAATTATAATGTTGGAAGAATGAGGGAAAGGTAGTCGCAAAATAACAACAATGAGGATGTTGTATTTTCTATTGCAAAGATTGGAATATTATATTTTAATGTATTTAAAAAGACATACTCGACGCTTTTCTTATTCTTCGGTTCTCATTTTAAAAATTAAATTCTGAAATATTATCAGGTTAGGAGACGATCACCCATTATTCAATTACATGTTTCTTTTCTTCATACGAAAGGAAAGGAGCAATTATTTAAAACTATTGACACGCTTTTTCACTATCCTTATCAAAAATAACATTAGTAACTTCATGACTATCGCTATCGACCAACGCGCAACGGAGAATATCACAATCACGGACGCTCGCTCTCTAGCAAGCTGTTAAATCGAGGTCCAACACCTCGGCACGCTTTGTCCTCGAGTGGGGAGACGTCGGGCGCATGCGCTGCCTCCCGATCCGACCTGAAGACGTTGGAGGCATTCGCCAACGGCCTGAGCTGCGCTCGCACACTGCCTGCGTTGCATGGTGCCGATCTACAACGCCGATCGCACAGAAGACCGAATAATTGAAAAAATCTGATTAAATTTAAATTTTGTTTTATTTCCTTGGGCTTTAACGCTCGACTTGCACACCCAAAGAAATCGGCACTGGCTGTCATCGAATTCGAGAATAATGTTTCAATAGAAGTATATTGTCGAAATTTTCTCAACAAATCTTATTTGAAATTGCCAAGGTTGGAGTTCGGCGACGTCGGAACAAAGGAATCGCGTTAGTAGCTCGTATGAAGGGGGCGTGGCTGTCCGTATTGGAATGGGGCCGTTGGCGCCGGCGTCCGGCGACGGCGCGCGCGCGGCCATGGGCATCCGCTGCCATCCGCCATCCGGCAGGCGCCAGCCGCCCGCGCAACGGTTCCGAGCGGCCTGCGACCGCGCGCCGGTCGTGGGACGCGCGCGCACTTGGTTGGGGCGGCACGGCACGGCGCGTGGCGGGGCGGGCCCAAGGCGGTTCATCACGGGAAGGGGAGAGTCGAAGCGGAACGAGGTGAAGACAGACGGAACGAGGCGGGGAGAGACGGGCGAGGTGGTGACAGACGGGACGAGGAGAGGACAGATGGGACGAGACGGGGGCAGACGGGACAAGGCGGAGGCAGACGGGGCAAAGCAGAAACAGACGGGACGAGAGGGGCAGACGAGACGAGGCGGGGAAAGACGGGCGAGGTGAGGGCAGTCGGAACGGGGAGAGGACAGACGGGACAAGACAGAGACAGACGGGACGAGGCAGAGACAGCTGGAACGAGACGGGGGCAGACGGGACAAGGCGGAGACAGTCGGGACGAGGTGGGGATGGGCGGGACGAGACAGGGACACTAAGGGCGAGGAGGGGACAGACGGGACGAGGCGAGATGAGACCTGATGAAGCGGACAGCTGAGGCATGGTGAGGCGCGGCAGGGGCGAGGCGTGGAAAGTTGAGGTGGGGAGAGGTTGGGGAGACTGAACGGACGGGGAGAGACAGCAATGCCAGGTGGAGAGAGGTGAGACGAGGCGGGTAGAGGTGAAATGAGGCGGGGCAGGGCGAGACCGGACAGACGCGGGGCAGAAGTGGGGCGAGGCACGGAGAGGAGACGAGGCGTGGTGAGGTGGAACAAGCGAGGCGTGGCGCGGTGCGGCGGGGAGAGCGAGGCGAGGTGGTGGGAGGCGTGGCGGGTGAGCTGGGCAGGGCGTGAAGGGAAGAGGCGAGGATGAACGAAGTGGAGTTCGCACTGAACGAGTAGCGGCACGTGCCACCTCCCGAATAAGCTACAGCGACATGACGCGGAGGGGGGGAGGGTCGGAAGGCGATGGAGAAGGTGAGGGAGGCGGTGGCCGTGGCGATGGTGGCGACAAGCGGCTTTCTGGCATTCTCGCCTAACCGCCCGCCACCTGAGAGAGTCGCTGCGCGGCGCCTGGCAGAGGTCAAAGGCGACCGGCGGAGTTCCGAATCTCCCGACGCGCCGCGGCGGGGTCCTGGTCTTCGGGAAAAGCGACTGGCTGGGCTGGAAATTTGAGTATTTGGAAAGCGGGTGGAGAACGGGACATTTAGTTGCTAATATGTGTCGCGTCAAGTCAGAGGGAATGCATTCCATATTATCTGCATTATAGACGTGAAACACACTGTAACATCCGCTTGGATTAAAATAAAATACGTGATTATAACATGTTACTTGACCCTTGACACTTCAATGGAAATTACCTATCACTAACCTCAAATAGTGCGAGTGCTGTTCTTAGTTATTTCGCGTAGCTAACAATCATATCCTCATTTTATCCAGACATATATTGCAAGTGTTAGATTTCATTACATTTATTTCTGAATTGTCAATCTAATCTGTTTATTTTAAAAAAATATTCATTTTCGTTTCCTGTTACCTACACATTAAATTACATGTTTTTATTTATTTCCTCAGGCCAGCATAACTGTTTTACAGGATTTTTTATACAAATAATAACTCATTTCACAAACATACAAAAGTAAATATTTAACAGCGAAAATACATTTCAATCAATATTGCTCTGTATAATTTCGTATCAAAAATAGGCTTTCTGTCATGCTTCGTCAGCATTTACTTGGAGGGTCTGGAAAGATAATTTAATTGGGGATATTAATGAGGCATCTGAATTCTGTAACTGTACTTCCAGTTGACAGCGAAAAAGGTATCTAACGAAACCACAAACACCTGTAAAAATACCGGAGGCTGCGTAGTTTTCTTTTCATTTCTGCGCGTATTGGAAATTAGTAATACAGATATTTTTGAAATTAAAAATCTCTTGAGAGTTTGCTTTTACTGTGTGCTTGTGCCACAATATTCCTCAAGACTAAAAAGCGAACCGCTAGCCGAACTGATAGTCTAGGCCTACGGACTACCGTCTTGCGAAGGATATGTCGGTCAAGACGTCATCGAGAAGGCCTCGTGTGGGCGAAAGCACTCCGTGGGCACTCTTTGCTCGCAAAGTAATCTTGAAACCGCCGCCACGCAGAAGGAAGGTAATTACGGGTCCGGAATGAGTTTTATTGTCCGCCTCCACGGGGGAAGAGTATTTAGGAGCACGTGTTTGCAAGATCACAGGAAATCCCTTCTCCAAGTAAATTGGATGTAATGAAGAATCACGGCCCAAATCAGGCTTGGAGGAAATGGAATACTATAATGAGTCATTTGCAGTGCAAACGGGCACGTTCTAACGGGGCCAGGGGACAGCTTCTGATGTGTGTTCTATTGACGTTAAAACCTAATTAACAAGATACGATTCCTCGTTATGTATTCATTCTTATTGTCATGTAAAACTGTGATTGCATTAATAACGCGGAATAATTACTTTTGTATTACACCAGTACTTAATTGTACGAAAGGAATTGTAATACTAATATTTAAATACAACAATATTCCTGTTTTAACATTCACGCGGAGATCTCAAAACTTAAAATTTCATTGCTAACATTATAAAATATTTTCTTATCGAAGTTTAAAATGCCAAACGATATTTGAAGGTACTAAATATCTACGATCCCCAAATCACGGCGCTTGGTCAAAGACAGTTTCATGATTGCCAACCTAGACCTTGAGACACCGTAGGAGCAATGCTGATATGATTTATGACAGAAAGTTTTCGGAGGCACAGTAGTAATTTAATCTATAGATCCAGAAATTACAAAGACAATTGTGTACTAAATATAATAATCAAATTTATATCACATTATATCACGTAACTAGACGAAACGTTGGAACCAAAACCATGTCTTATAAAAATGTTAACACATAAATGGGGTCAGAGTGAGAAGTAGAGTATGTTCAAGTATTATTAGCTTCACAGTTACTGCAACTGTAACGTTTCTCTCGTAGGATGAAAAACTATTATCGTGTGACAAAACACATACTACTTAGGTCACAGCAGATGGCGCTTCTTACATTTTGAACTCAGCTCAGCCAGATGTTCCACATTCCTTGCCCCTACAAAAGATATCACGTTAGCATCTGATCTCCCAATTTGACAGAAAACCGGACAAATCAAATGTGCCTGACTATACTATGACAGTATTTCTGCACCTACAGGCGATTACGTCTTTTTATATTCGTGTAATAAAAAAATCGCAGATAAACTAGAACACAAATGGACACGCCGGACAAAGGTAAAGAATATAAAATTTTATTATTTAGAAAAGAAAGAAAGAATAATTTATGTGCTGGTCGACATAGCCGAGGTCAAAGTTAAAGGGCCGTCGCTGCCTTGGCTTGAAGTGTCCCCCGGGCATGGATATTTGCATGTGTCCAGATGCGTGTTCCACTACCAACCCAAAAATATGTACATTCATTTTTCTGAAATTATAGGTAATGCCCATCAATTATAATTGTGTCGCTTAGATAGGCTACTTACAAATTACACACAAAAGTAAGAACTAATCGAGAACTATAGATTAAACCATTAAATGTATTAATTTTATATCACTATTTTATGGTTTTCGTGATTTCCCAACAATGATTTTTAATCGAATGCGGAGATGTCTCCGTTCTTAGAGAGTAAATACTTCCTTTTCCTCTCCCCTAACAACTCTCGCGGTTTTCACAGTTTATAAACGAATCTTCATCATGTACATCATTTATTCTCAATTTTAAATTATTATACACCGTGTTTCGCCTTCTAAAATGGATGACTATAGATGACGCATAAACATGAAATCTATTCCAGGCTGCAACCTGCGTCCTAAGGAACATATCCAGGGACTACGGATATTTCTTCAATATTACGGCGTAAAACAGGGCTTTTCCAAATTACACCGTTTTGCACCTTAAAGCCTTTTGAATGGCTTGGAACTTTGAAAAAGTTGTTACATGAACTTTGCGAAACAAATCTCCAATCAACAATTATTAACTTTGCGGAACAAATCAAACAAAGCTCCAAAGATTATCGATACGTGCAGTATTACCGCAAATATCCAACTTGGATTTCCCGACTCACATCTACAAAAAGACACGATTTTTTCTCCAAATCGCGATTGGCAATATCCCGTTTGTTTGCTGTTATCGTACGATCGTATTGAATTGTTGAACATATCCCATCTTGATCAGGTTTTTCGTCCATTTTCCTTGATCCATTAAGCAAATGCTGAGATGGCCCCTTGATTTGCTTCTGGACATAAATGTAACTTCATTTTCTGTGCACGTCTTGTAGAATTCAGTGGAAAATATAATTATTCAAATTATCGTTTCCATGTTGTCGCGGCAGGAAGTATTATTCCGAAGGACAACGTGGATAAGAGCCAAAATGTATTGCTTATTTATCCTTGAAAATAGATTTTATTAAATGGGAGTTTTTTTAAAATTTAAGTAGTATGTGACTTAATGTAGGGATCACAGAATTTTGAAAATGTGCACACAATTCACTTTTTCCCATAGCACGTCATACGCAGTTTGAACTGTTTTTTGACGTAAAATAAACAAATAAATAAATAAATAAACATATAGAATTGTGTACACCTCAATGGAAATCAAGTGGTTTTGGTGTGTGTTCATGTTATGGATCTCTTGGAATATGTTTTTGGAGATTTGGAGGGGTTACCCATCTGCAGGTATCTGCAGACACTATCGTGCCTTTTCATGAATTCGATCTTTGCCACAATTAGACATGCTGGGGCCATATGCTCAATTGTTTCTACCACTTCCTGAAAAATATGACATTTATCATCCTACGAAACTTTGAGGCTCGCTTTATCATAATGTATTCCAAATTCTAGATATTGGGCAGCTATTATCGATTGATTGATTGATTTTTTTCGTGTTTCCGGGTGCGTCAACTGCTTTGGTCATTAGTCCCGTGCGTGTAGTGCATGTTTTTTCTCGGGGAGATGACGGCGATCTTGCCCCGGTGGATGGCGAGATCCGGCGCCAACCTACCGTCGGCTAGTGGGGTTTCCTTCTAACTCTCCCACCAGCGGGGCACCGCCCCAGCCGGGACATTCTCTAAGCTCCCGACCGGTCTCCCGGAATATGTGGTAGTGTAGTGCATGTTAGTGTAAGTGTGTGTAATGTAGTGTAAGGGGAGAGGTTAGGCCAAGGAAGAGGAACGAAAGATCGCGCGCGGTCCGTGGCCCGTTTGGGAGGGTACTGCCCCGGCATTAGCCTGGTGTTGATTGGAGAAACCACGGAAAACTACCGATCAGAGCAGCCGGCCGCTAGAATTCTCCTCCAGACAGAGACTGAATTCGACCTAGCTGGAGAGCTAGTGTCGAAAACCCTTCCGCCGTCAGGACTCGAACCTAGGACCTCCCGGTCAGAGGCACTGCAGTGACATCAGTAGATGCACTGAGCTACATCTCCCGGTGGCAGCTATTATCATTGCTTCCCATTCTGACCATTCTTTCCATTCTAAGCTACATTAATTTTTGATATCTAGCTGTCCGGGAGACGCCGCGTGCTAGGCAGTTTCCAACCTATTTAGCTCTGGAGAAGGTCGCAATATGACGATCTAATCTTTGACAAAGGTGACTAGAACGCCGCAACTCCCGGACACTAAAATATCTATAAGATCCGGCCGCGGAAGCCTACACTTTATTTTAAATAAATTGTCTTTGTAAGTGATTAGTCATTATTAATATTATTATTATTAATATTAAAAAATGTTGTAGTTGTTGTTAAGATTTTTGTGATGTGTTTCAATCTATTTGCAATTCTGTGAAATGTAATAAATAGCACAACATATCAATCAGAATAAAAGAAAGAGCTTATTCACGACTCAAAAGTGCACCTCGCCAAGCAAAGTTTCTACGCACCTCTGCCAGCGGTGTGTGGGTGGCCGTATCGAAGGAAGAAGCCCCTAACGGAATATGTAAAGGCAGGCCAACCGATGCACCGCACTGCTCTGCTCCCGTGCCGCTGCGCGTTCTCCGCATGAATGGGCTGCTTTGTAGACAGGCACAGTGGCCGCGCTAGTATCTCGCACTCTTTCTCCACGAAAACATAAAAGAGCCCCGCTCGACACGTGGATGTAGGCTTGTTTGTCTCGCCGTGACCCAGTAGAGGAGCTTCACATACGGAAGGGAACAAACGGTTTTCAACTTAAATGCGAACAAAGCTGGGAGAACGCGAGCACGTGCAAGCGGCGAAAAACACACGCGGGGGTGGAGAATATTGAATTTCTGAAGACGAGAGTTAAATGGAGTTTATTTTCGTTTTATTTGTAAAAAACCGTAAAAATTGTGTCTGACGTTTATGAAGAAGGTAAAAGGTATACACATTGTTCAGGTGAACAATATGGAATCGCGTGAGCTTTTTCTCAAAGGATACATTGAAAAATGTATGAAAACATGCTCAACACATTTTTCTGGCTAATAGAAAGCAATTACACCTTGGAAATGAATAATAACAAAAATCTATAGTCGGCTGAATCATTCAAAAGAAAAACGACACAGGCTGTTTTCTGTCATAAGAATGTTTCAATAGAATAAAATGTATGATTAATTTCTTTCTGAGTAGGTATCGCATCTCCACATCACTTTTTTTTTTGTAATACAAAAAGAGTTTAGCCGCACAAAAGACTTTGATTGAAGTTACTAATTAACTTGCCTTTTAGAACCTAGAAGACGGTCATTCCATGCTAAATGGATTTATTTTGAAGATGTACTCCGCACGATTATCTCGAATTTTGATGTTAGTTTTTATGCTAACTCTCACGTGTCCCAAAGGAACTTTTGTGAAGTTATAGCTTCACAGTAAAATTGTTTTTGAGATGTAGACTTTTGTTTGATCCCTGTAGCGTAGTTTTACAGTAGAATAATAAGATTTTCGCAACTATGGGATACAATATAAACTTCTACGCTTTTGCTAAAGAAATTAAACAGCATACTAGTACGTTTTTCTCCCTATTCAATGAAACTAATGGCAATTGCGTTTCTAATAGCACACATTGGACAAACTGCAGCAATGTCGCCACAAACAATTAGTGTTAAAAATCAGACGTACACATTGAATAACTTCCTTAACCTTTCAATAAGAAAACAAACTTGGCTCATATCATGGCCTGAAATATATAAATATTATGTTCCCTCTTAATGCAAAATTTCAACCTCTTAGCTCTCGCCATTACTTCATACATGAAATTTAAATTGAATAATTTTTACAAAAGCCCCAAAATAGGGTAGTTTCATGATTTTTAAATATTTTGTTACAGGTTTGAGACATTTCCTTGAAAGTATTTTCCTAAGGTAGTGGGGTTACTTCTTCGAATTCTTCCAGTGGAAATGGAAATGACACCACAGATCATGGAATAAAAATCAACTTAAAAAGCAAATGGTTTAAAATGAGGGATTGTTGATCGTTAAATGTAAAGGCAATGTCTTCCAACTTTGCTTCTAACTTGAAGCATTGTACAAGCTAGACCACTTGACATGGAATTATGCTAGAATGTATTCGAGCGTTATTAAAAATAATAAAGTATTTCACTCAATCATACGCGAGTTTTACGCGGATTTCTGTGTGTACTGACTTGGTGTTGATATCTGAATAGTGATTAAATAGTACTACTACGTCGTGTACAATTCTTAGTAATATCTCTGAAGTAAACAGGTTTTATGGCTACTCATTTAAAATTAACATATTAACGGAAGTACAAGAATATCAAGAACTACGAATAGGAGTCAAAAAGCGCCACGTGGATATGTGTTGATATCAATATTGTTTATATTCTAAAATCCTGTTCTTAAAAGAACATTTTCAAAGATGTTGGAGCGTGTTTTATGAAGGCTATAGGCTATTTAATGAAAAAGTTTTATTAATGTTTCAGTGCCGCAGGAAACAAAATCTACAAACATTTGACCAAATGTGCTGAAAACAATTTTCAATGTGGGTTGTATCGTTGTGTATATAAGAGAAGTGTTTATGCAGTTCTGGTAACACCGATCTTAATACGTGATAATTATTTTATTATTCATCACACCTGTATTTTTAATTCTACATAAAATTAATGGAGATGTCCTAACGAAATGACGCATTGTAACGCATAGTTGTGCATTAGTTGTACTATTTTATGAAAATGTCGCACTTTAATTTCGAGAAATCGATATCCAAGCGTTGTTGGAACTGATATACTCTAAACTGTAAAACAAAAGGCGCAGAAAAACATTGGCCAAAAACGTGATGTTATTTTTATATCTTCATTGCTGATTATATATGAAGTGTTCACAAGTCAATTTCTTCCTTAAATCCTTCGTATTTTATCTGGTTCCAAGCCAGTAATATAGTGCAGTCGATAGGGAGGCAAAAGGGGGGTCCACCTTGCAAAAGGTGAGGTAGACATTTAAATTTTTTTTTTATATTGTTATTAGTAAGAAACTCCTAATTTTTCCACCGCGAAATACTTCGGGACAAGTTATGATGGCAAAGAAAAAGAAGTTTAGGGGATTTTTCGGTTATTGCAAAATAACTTTTTAATGGTTGATCTTGGCGCAAAAATAGTTATGTACGATTTTAAAGATCATAAAATTTTCTAAAGTTTTTTTTTTTTTTTAATTATTTTTCTGAAGTAAATAGTAACAGAGCTACGAGTTTTTAAACTTTCACCACATTTTCCTTTTTAATTTGAAGTTGCCCAAAATTAATACTAGTATCTGTAATGTAATAGTTTTGAATTTCTAAGGTAGAACATTCAACAAGAGATTCATTACCAATGTTTTAATGCTTACTGAGGTTACACTCTGCGTTTGAAAGTTCTCGTAAAAGTGACAATAGTTCTCAAAACGTTCTCTGAATACGATTTACTTATATCAGAAACATTTCAATAGAAAAAATGACGTTCGTTTCTTCTTCTTCGTCTATAACTATTATTATTGTTATTGTTATTATTATTATTATTATTATTATTATTATTATTATTATTATTATTATTATTATTATTATTATTATTAGCGTACCCGTGCGAGAACTCTCGTATGTTAAATTCCACCCTTTTCCCTATTTTTCCTTTTCCATATTAAGAGGAAGTTGTTAACGAAACGTGCTTATTTGTTAAAAAAATTTAAAAAGGTAACTTCCAATGTACTTGTAGAGTTTCAAATACAAATAAAGAAGAAGAAACTTGATTTTTAATCAAATTTTGAAAAAAGGTTTATTCGGTATTGTAGACATGTTTTGGAAGAATTCAACTTCCATACAAGAAATATTTGAAGTAATTATACATTCTTGTTTGACAGTTAGCTTTTCGCTTTCCTTGATAGTTATAAAAACTTTAGAAAAGCTTTTTACTTTTGAGAAAGCCATTTTAAGTTGACCGTGCAAAAACACAGGATCTGGCAAGCATAACACTAGTCTTTGGAATATTATTTAACTTTATTACAGAATTGAGAGGTACACCCATGCAATTTAATTGCCTAGAATATCGAGTAATAAGTTTCATTTCACATACAGTTGCAGATTCTGCACTTCTCTGAACATGTGGGGTAGTATCGAGAAGCGCCGGATCAGTAACAGAATGTCCAAGAAGCTCTCGTCCTATAGATTACTGTGCGAAGAACGTTTCTTCGTGGCCTTCGGCTTCAAACTTCCAGATTTTAAGGCCCTAGAACGCTTAGTTTGAGAGTTATTTTACTAAAAAGATTTTGACAATGTAATGAGCGTTACGGGTTGCATTTGATATAAATATTTTGATACTTTTTTTTTCAACAAATTTGTCGTATTTTTTAAAACAAAATGCGATTCGTCACGTATCGGTGAAATTCTTTTTCTTTAGAGATCTCATTTAT
This sequence comes from Teleogryllus occipitalis, assembly GCA_011170035.1. NCBI lineage: Eukaryota > Metazoa > Arthropoda > Insecta > Orthoptera > Gryllidae > Teleogryllus > Teleogryllus occipitalis. The sequence continues at coordinate 176,170 of BLKR01001676.1, read as the reverse complement.
CTCTCTTCCGGCATGTGTGGTAGTGTAGTGCATGTTAGTGTGTGTGTGTGTGTGTGTGTGTGTGTGTGTGTGTTTTAGGGGTGAGGATAGGACAAGGAAGAGGAAAGAAAGTTCGCGCGCGGTCCGCGGTCTATTTGTTAGGGTACTGCTCCGGCATTCGCCTGGTGTTGATCGGAGAAACCACGGAAAACTAACGATCAGAGCAGCCGGCTGCTAGAATTCTCCTTCAGACAGTGACTGAATTCGACCTAGCTGAAAAGTTAGTGTCGAAAAGTCCTGCCGCTGTCGGGACTCTAATCTAGGACCTCCCGATCAGAGGCACTGCAGTGACATTATTGATGCCCTGAGCCCCCTCTCCCGATCGAAAGTGTAAGGATATGTTGTGTGCGTAATCAGTTAATTGAATAAGCAAGCCATCGTACTTTCTGTACTAGTGAGATAGCAATGAGAGAATGCACAGCCAATCTTTCAGTAATGTATGGGGTGAAGCGCGATTTCTTTTCAGTGAGAAACTAACGTTCTTTTAATGGTTAGTGATGCAATATTATTTTGTTAAATTCTGACATTGTATTCTCAAGGAGTTGAACTAGCAAAATCTGACTCTACAAAATGTTTACATAATCTTCGTGCGTGCCTTTACGTAAACACTGACTTCTGTTTATATAATGTGAATCATGTCTAATCTATATATCTAAACATAATTTGAGCACTGTTTGAGTCTTGTTGCCTTTTGAAAATAGAAGAAGTATTTTTAAAACATTTCTCATGAAATACATTTTCATGGTACAATATTTCAAATTCATATACACATATATGATGGCAAATATAAACTAGAGTAAAAAATGCAATTCACTTTTAAAAAATGCAATTAACTTTTAAAGCGGTAGAAACAAGAAAGAGCGAAAACCACGAAAATGCTGATGTATCGTCTATGTATTCTTATTCGGTCATATAAGGTCCATCGTAGTGGTCACGAAACTCGTAGTTCGAGCCCAGAAATTACCGCCAGGTGGCATGCAAACGCCATGTTGCGTTGCTGAGAGATTTCAATGCGCAAAAAATCGCTCAACCATTAACTGCTGGTAATTCTCCGAGACGAGAACGAGTACATGATCGCGGCGTGAGTGGAGGAAGCAACTGAACCTGCGCTGACCACATCGTTGCCGCGAACAGGCTCCGCCGCCAGATTCTCGGGATCGCGGGGGAGGCAGGAGGGGGAGGGTGGGGAGCAGGGGAGGGGGAGGAGAATGCTTCGCTGCCACGCCCACCGCTATCCTCGGCCCTTCCCCGTCGCGCTGGCTGCGGCGGGATGAGCAACGAGGGAACTTTCCGCTGAGGAGCACGTTCTCCTAAGCTACAGAGACGGACACAAGAGGGGGATATTCGGGTCGATTATCATCAATCTACGTACAACCTTCGCAGTATAGAGTTAACAATCCTATTTAATTCTTTTGTTGTTAACCTTTTTGAATCCAAAATTGAAAGGAAACTCGAAAAATTTGAATAATCAAAAGATGAATTACTAACTATAACTGAAGTTTTTATTATCCATTTCAGCAAGTCAAAAATAAAACTTACGACAATTGCAAACGTTTCTTCTTTCCGATTCGCAAACTTCCTTAATATTAAAAACATAAACTAGTGATGCTACAACCGCACATACTTTCTCGCGTTATTTGAAAATTTGCAAGTTTCAAAAATTCAGAGTTAAACGATAAAAGAGACCCGCGACAATCTTTTAAGCATCCCTTCTTCTGCCCGTGAAAAAAAGTTAAAGAAAAAATTTGGAGCGATTTTTCAGAAAAAAAATTAACAACGTTTTAAATTGTCTTCATTTCGCGCCAATTTACACGAAAACTACTCAATTTTCAAAAAATTAAACATGGACCTATTTAAAGATCTGTATTTAAGAAACAGATTTCATAAAGGAATGAAATCTCGCTCTTCATCATTATAGTTGTAGGATAACACCCAAAAAATTATTACACTTTTCAAATTTTCAAAAAATATGGGGTTTCAACGAACATGAGATGTACCCATTCTCCTAAGCGTTTTTAGGCTATCCGAAGACGAAGTTTGATCAAAAACTTTGTTGCCATTTTTGAGAAAACTTTGAAAATGTTTTTGAGGCTTGATGTAAAGTACCCTCAAAAACCAAAACTTCCCTTTGAAACTCCCTAAGCCTTGAGTCCATTCAAATCGATTGGAGAATATCAATTTTCAGAAAATCGGCTGATCGGTTTAGGCGCTAGCGTTAACCACAGACAGACAAACTGGGTACTGTTCCGACATTCGCCTGGTGTTGATAGGAGAAACCACGGAAAACTGTCGATCAGAACGAATTCTCCTCGAGACAGCGGATGAATTCGACCTAGCTACGGAGTTAGATTGGAAAATCCTACCACTGACGGGACTCGAACCCTAGAGCCTTCCGTTCAGAGACATTGCAGTGACATCAGTTAATGCCCTGAACCACCTATGACGGTTCTACGTTCTGTACGTTGGAATTTTCTCAGGAGTGTATGGACAAGAATACAACAATAATCATCCAGCAGATCCTCTCCAATGTTACGTGGTGGATAACAGAGAATAGAAATCTACATAAGAAATTACTCAACATGACGGCCAGTTAGACGGTTAAAGCAGTTGCAATAGAAAGCACGCGCAGTGGTGGTGGGCCTGAATGTAACGGGAGAGCAAGATAGTGCAACATATTCACTTCTCTTTTCAACGCCTACCATTCTCCCGGAAAGGATGATTTGAAAGAACGAATACAGTGATTACCTTCTTCAGACTGAATTAACAGGTTGACATTATTTGCTTCATATTCAGAGTTCTCTCATTTGATTCATATATTAGTAATTACTTTTCTATTGTGTTATGGATGTTAAATAATAAATAATAGTTGAAATAATTGTTTTATTATCTCTTTATTTTTTACCCGAGTTGTTCATCAAAAGTTTCCCCGATTAGGGTACTTGTCTTGAAATTCCGTCGCGATTTTGTTACAACACAAAATCCCCATTCAAGAGCAGACCTCTCTCCCATTCATACATGGATATATAACTATGCGAACTCATAACTTTTGAAGTATTGTACAAACGTTCTCGTCGTTGTTCAATTCAGAAAGTGACAATGTTGGGATACACATGCTTGCTCCAAACGCGTAACTTAAACGGATGAAAAGCGGCTAGGAAATTAATAAACGACTGTCTCTCCAACATTCAGTTTTGTCATACTTATCTCATAATAGAGACAACCTTGGGAAAGTTACTGATCATAATTTATGCACGAAACTTGTGAAAGCTGTTACGTGACCATGATCTTTCTTGCTAATGACTAAATCTTATTTCAGGATTCAACTACTAACGAGGGAGAAAAGGAAAGTTTATGGGAGTTCGTGTGTCTATTATTACGCGAATGTTGAATGAACACATAGGTTGTCATAAATAATAATTAAAAGGGAGCCTGAACTTTGAAAATTTAAAGTATAGTTCTTTTCTATTTCTTTTAGAAACGATTCCACATGTTCAAAAGTTTCCTTTAGTAAAACAAGAAATCGTCTCTATCAAAACGTTTTCCTTTCTTGCACTTACTAACGTAAGAAGATAACGTATTGTAATCGTGCGCCGGAAGAAGCCAAGCCGAATTTTCGTCACAAAACTGTTATTGCTGGGCCCTGGTAACGAAAAACTGGATAAATCCAGTTGCTAAATTTAGAAAAAAATCCTCCAATACGTGGTGTAGCCAGAATCCATGTTTTGTGCGTCCTTCTTACCGAAAAATCGACCGACAGCAATACATCAGTCCGTCCGTCACTGCGCAACGCCAGTGCATAAACCGTTCAGCTGATTTTCTCCAAAATTCCCCAATCGTTCTGGCTGATGGCACGGTCCTTGGAATATGAAATCTATATTTTAATTTTGAGAGTACTTTAAACGAAACTCGTCGGACATTTTAAAAATTGAAAAAAAAAGAATGTTTCCAAATTATTTGATTAAATTTTGTTGTTGGATAGTGCAAAGGACGTTTAAAAGAATGGTGCAGGTCTCATTTTCGTTGAAATGACTGATTTTTCGAAAATTGCAAAAATGAAAATATTACGTCGTAATATTTTCTTACAACTATAATATTGAAGATAGAGATTTTTTTCGTAAATTAAATCTGTTCCTTAAAAATAAATCTTGAAATAAGGTCACGTTCAACTTTTCAAAAATATGAGTAATTTTCCTGTAATTTTGCTCGAAAGAGGCAATTAAAAAAATTAAATGTTTTCTCAAAAACCGCTCCAGATATTTTCTTTAAATTTTCTCCACATATACAATAAGGGACCGTAAAATATATGGTGCTAGACCCATTTTCGGGCATTGCTCGTTTTTTTCGGAAACTGCAAAATATAATTTCAAAACTACAATATTGAAGATGGATATGTTTGTCTCAGACAAAGTATATTGTACAGAATTAGCTCTTTGAAGAAGATGATGTGCAATGTTTTGAAAAAATTAGAAGTTTTGCGTAATTTGCGTTTGAAATTTACGCATTTTTTCTCTAAAACCGCTCCAAATTTTTTCTTTAAATTTTTTCCACATATATAGTAAGAGATGGTAAAATATATGGTGCTTGTTTTATTTTTGGGTATGGCTCGTTTTTTGAAAATTGCAAAAATAAAAATAATTCCAAACTACAAAATTGAATATAAAGATTTTTGCCTCAGACAAAATCTGTTGTAAAAAAATCAGACCTTTAAAAAAAGATCGTGTACATTTTTTTTTTTTGAAAGTTAGTACTTTTTCCGTAATTTTCGATTGAAATTAGTGAAACATATTTAGGCGTTCCGCCGACTATGGGCCAGAAGAAAAATTTTCTTAGAGAGGAATGGATCAAAAGAATATGCAAAATAATTAATGTTATTTTAAATATATTTTAGTATTAAATATCCCAATATTCATTTGATTTTTCTCTATTCTTCCCTTTGTATTTTCAATGCATTGATGTATTTTCTTTCAACCAATTCGCAAACGTTAATTGAAATTAGACCAAATAGAGGTATCAGTATTTATATTAATTTTGTTTCTCCTGTAGAAAATATAATATTTTAATACTATTCAAAAATCTTCAGTTGACTAGTTTCTGACACCCCCCCGCAAATTGGCGGAATTCCGTTAAGTTAGTGTTTATTAGTTAGAGTTATTATTAAGTTAGAATTAGAGGTTATTTTTGTTAAGTCCTTTTTTCCGTTAAGTCAGAACGTAATACTTACATTCCGAATGAATGATGTATTTTGAAATTTCGAAAGAATTGCCAGTGACATTCGTTATGTTGCTCACGATTTAATTTTTTGCAAGTACTTATGTGTGTGTGTTTTGTATTTAAAGAATGTTGTGAATGTTATCTCCAGAACCAAGAAATAATTTGTCAGATACTACGTTTTCCGAATTTCCAATAGCTTTTATGTGTTAACTTAGTAAGCGGCTGGGGTTTTGAAGGAATTGAAATGGGTGGGTTTGGATTATATTATCATTATTTCTAATACTTAACATTATATAAAAATTGAGTACCACAAATTGGAACGAATATTGAAACATTAATTTTATATTACCACCCTATGCTGTCTTGGAAAACAATGGAGCAATGAATGTTTGAGTAGTTCATTGTTGAAGGCGACAATGAAATGTGAAAATCTTTTGAATTTCTCTTTGTTGGACATTAACATGGAGACGTTGTGAGGCTCTGTTTCAGTTATATATTTATATTTTTTATTTAACGTCAAAAAATGGAAAGGAAACTTTTGTTCTCCGATGAGAATTTGAGGAAACTTGTAGGTGTGAAAACGTATGAAGCATTTAGCATATCATACTCAGACAGGTAGTTACATAATTCGTGTAAAAAGAAGTACATTAAGAGAATATTACAATATTACATTATTTAATAATTACTATTATATATTTCTCGAACTATTTGTATTTGCTTGCAAAACCTATCAGTGTTACTGCGTTGTAAAATGTATATCGCAAATAAACTCCCAAATAAACTGGCAACAACGCGCAGTAGCGAAAGCAGCCCCGCCGTCACCGCCGCCACCGCTGCCCCCGCCGCCGGTGAATCGTATTATTTATTAACTTTTCATTATTTTCCTTTCTCACATTGTGCTTACGCAGAATATTTAAAAGCAAAAATACGCATCGAATATGTTCGTGAATGCACTGAATACATTATACACTTGATTCAATGCCATAAATATATTTTCATTTAAATTTTGAACAAAAAATATATTTTTTACACGTCCTTTATTTACGGGATGGTGATATTTGAAGGATAAGAAAGGCAAAGATTAAGACATAACATTACATAACGATAACAATTTAATATTGCGAGAAGCTATGTGCTGTTGTAGCTCCACAAGTTTTATTATTCATAAGATGTGTAGCATTCGATGCGTTAACCATCAAGTCTAGTACAAATGTGAAAAGAGTAAATGACAGTTCAAATAAACGAAATTGTTTCGTTGTGACTTTTCCATCGTGCAGTGCATCATCACGATTAAGCACTGTACGATCTGTCCCAAGAGTAGCTTCATGGCCAATGGTCATGAAATGGAACTTATCTAGAACCCACTTTCCCGTCAAATCTTGTGGCAATTCCAAATTGAAAGCAAATGAACATTATAGAAATATTTAATTATCTGTCAGACACTCTCTAAATAGGTTTTGTGTCCAGACATATTTAAACTTTCATTTATTTGAAAAACATTAAAAATACCCACAAATTAAACAGAAAACAATCTAGCTTAAACCGTTCCATTATAATATTATATTAATTTCTAATTCCTTTCATCTCTTTTTATGTTTTTAGGATTTCTTTTCCTCGTCTTCTGCAGTAATTTGATCTATATACAAGATGTACAAAACTATTAAAACTTTTAGAGTAACTTATATAAACAAATTGAAATTATATCTATACCAGGTACAAATGAACTCATTTCAGTGTAGTTTTTAAATAGGAAACTATTTCGAAAAAAATATTCTGAGGTTATAATTTATGTACTATACGATTATTATTTTCACTTTTAAAAATATACAACATGATAGTACTTAAAATAATAAAATTGATAAAAATATAGAATCTCAAAATCATGTAAAATTATTGTAGAAATTATGTTAGCAATACTACCAGTTTTATCTTTACGGTTGTTTTTTTTTGTTTCATATTTTTAAATAACTTCTTACCTATAAAATTCATTAATTCACTTATTCACTCATTTTCTCTTCTCTGAATTCAATAGAGTAAATGCATTGTTAGTTGAGGAGACTATATTTTTTTAATTATTATTTTCATTATACTAATTTCTTCAAAAAATTAACTATTCGAGAAGTTAAACATCTAATATGTATTTACAACATAAAAAAACTTAAGAAACTTTAACCACAGAATTTTAATTAAAAATAACTTGTAATATATTCATCTTCCAAACTGACAATTATATCATGACTAAATCAATTATTTATTGTTTACCATTTAAAGAAGAAATGGAGTTCCGTTGGAATTGTCATTCTTCTCCATGTCATGCTAATCTTTCTTCCTTTCTATATCTGTTGTTCTGATTACGTATTGTAATTGTATTTTATTAATATTTATTTATTTTATCTTTTTCAATGTTTGGCCTGAAGCTCCTATACTGATTTGTTTTTCTAAGTTTACTCAATCACTTAAGGCCTATGACGGAGTGATCCTTTTTTGTACTCACAGGAATAAATTTATGTACTGGCTCTCCTATTCCATTAAAAACTCAATAATGTAAGATATTCAGGTTCCTAGGAGAAACAACATTCCTTATTAAAAATTATTAACAAGCTACAAGAGATATTCTGAATGTAAATACTGTAATATTCAAAAGAATCAGATACTTGTTATATTCCATAGATACAACGACTTTCATTTTTAGCATATTTTCTGTCATTGACTTATTAGCATCTTTTCCTTTATTTGATTTTAATTATATTATTTGTCGCCATATTGCTTGAACGCATTCGTTTGACTATGTCTTGTGATGTATCTGTCTAATTTATTCATTTAGTATTAAATATTCAATTTTCCACCTTTTTTTCAATTACTGCTGTTCTTTGGACTATCATGAACGATTTTCACTTTTGTATCAGATCTGTTGATAAATCATCAAAAGATTCTGGCTTCATTTTCTGTTCGATTATTAGGCAGATAGATGAAACAAGGGCTTTGCATTTGGTATTAAAGATAGAGCTATGAAATATCTTAGGTTTTCCGTGACTCATCACGAACATATGCAGCCTCCGGCTGCAGAACACATGGCATTTATTTCTCACGCAGATCGAATGGGAGTCAACGTCAAAGCCAAATGTGTTGTTCAAGAATAATACATTAGTATTATTTACTTTTCTAAAACATTGTATTTACCCAGCACTCCTGAAATACAATGGATTCTTTTGCAACAATAGCAATGTGGTCATATTAATTCCTAATCATTCAAAAACTATTACCACGATAACGTCCGGTTCTGCAACGTAACGTACTTAAGCATGTTTGATTCATTCAACAAGTTTAATTCACTAAATTGTTCATGGAATGCAATGCTAGTACACATTAAAAAAGATAGGAATGTTAGGTTATGGCCATCATTTGGAACATTTTATAATTCCGGAATGCCTGAAGCTTTTTAGTAATGCTCAATTTTTAATACATCAATCTCAAGAAAACGTGCACAGATTATACTAATCAACAATATACCACGTACAGATTTTACTGTTTTTGACGATAAATCAAATCAAGTCACCGAGTGTTTCATTCCTGAATTCCTGGCGTAACGTAACCATGTATCTTAAAACTTTCCCCTTTACAAACAGATAAACTGTAAGATTCTGATTGTCAGTATAAGCACAAATATCTTTTCAATGTTTGACAATCAATAAGTATTATAAAAAAGTCTACATTTTTCATACCCGACATTTCGCATGTTTGTTACAAGCATCTTCAGGTATATACATTTAATAAAAAGTAATAGACATGTTTACATCTGAAAATCAATAATGAAAAATAAAATTTGTATGATATTGAATAAACATATCTAAAAGAAAACAGATAATGAAAAAATCAAGTATAAGTGAAAATAGTTTTTTTCTTTTCGATGTGCAAGTATTGCAGCCTAAGAACGATGTATTATAATGCAGAACTAGAATAAAGGCAATGCCTCGTAACTACCGAGTATTTAAAAAAATGTCCAAATACTAAATTTTATTATTATGAATTAAACAAGAAAAACAAAATACACTTTTTTGTAATAAATTAATTTTCGTGTTACGTACGCTGTCTCTGAAATATAGCAAATTCAGACAGAATACAGAACATTTTTATGGTTGTAAATTTGTTTCGATGGATTCGAAAAGAAAAGAAATTCTATGATTTTGAATGCATGAAGGTAAGAAATAAACTTCCACAATGTATTTGTACCTACTGCATTGTACAATGTATATTGTGAAATATTAGTTCTCTCTCTCTACATTCAAAATTTGTTTTTATTTATATTATTTTTATTACTTTCACATGTGCAACACTTAACATACATTTATCATTCGGTAAAGCAAACTTTAAAAACAATGTTACACATACCTTAATTTGGCGAAACCGCAGCTTCTGGCCTAATAAATTCTAGTACATCTTGTACTTGTTTTTTAGCTTCAATTTTCTTATACATCCGAGATGACAAAGCGCACAGAAAAAACAACTACTAGTATTATGAAGAGTAGTCAAGAAGCATGCGGCGTAGTCTTACCTTGTAATCGATAACGGACACTCCCAAAACGTGTATTTTCTACATCTTGGAATTTGAGGAAAACAGAAAAAGAAATAAAAGTTGTTCAGCCGGTAAAATACAAAAGAGTCCTAAATGTGTTATAGATAATCGTATGCAACGATACAAGACAATGGCCACATGCTTCCCCCGAAACTAGGAATAGTCAAAATAATTACTTTATTTATGACATATGCTACTACATTCTGACAAGTTTCATTTAAAAGATCTCCTTAAAATTATTATCATACTCTTAGAAAAACTGAACTGTAAATTATGTTTACTATGCATTCCTAAATAGGCTCTCACATGCAGTCTGTACATCAGGATAACAGTATTTAAAACCATAAGCTTGAATTCGTTTTGGAATAACTGTCCTTTTATCATTTTAGCTCTCTCCTCACTGAAAGCTAAATTCAATAGAATTTCAATAGAATATGCTGAAAGATAAATTCAATAGAACTGGCACAGGAATATTTCCTGGTTGCCAAATCGCTCAAGCAAGAGCTTTTGAAAATTGCCTATTTGTGATGACCTCTAGGGATACACCGTACAAGACACTTTTGACACTATCATTTTCGATAGCAAAAATAATAATTCGAGTAATATCATCAATGTGAATCCATGGAAGAAATTGGCTTCCATCACCAACTCGCCCTCCCATTCCAAGATAGAATGGAATTCTCAACTGTTTCACCATACCACCTTTGCGACCTAGAACAACTCCAGATCAAAGTATCACCCTTCGCACCTCGATATCTGTTGGAAGATTTCCTGCAGCTTCCCAAGAATGACACAAATTTGATAAAAAGCCAAATGGTTCTCCTTTGCGATGTTCTGTATATTCCTCACAGGCACTAGGCCTGTAAATACCTACTTCAGCAATTGTAATGAAAACCTTCGCTTTGACTTCAATTGTTTCAGCTAGCGAAGAGGTGCTATAAACTCTACTTGCCCATACACTGAATCCTTTCGGCCATCTGCGGGTAGGGTTTAAATCAGTCTGATCCGCTAAATTTACTACAGCTGTGGTCTCGGGGGAGCAAGCCATTCTTACACAAATCAACCCCAAATTTTCTTTGAGGACCCGGTATTTTAGGAACGACGGTCACTCAACAGCCTTCACATCGCAGAAGTGTGGACGGAGCACTTCCAATAAATCCAGTTTTTCCACCGATGACCACGTTTCGAATCATGATTTAAAGGATTTCTACCACTTCATTGTTTGTCTTGCAACAAAAATTCCGCTGATGTAAAGGTTTCCAGCAAATTCCTGCAAATTTAATCTTGGCACCTTCAGATCTTGTATTGTGATGTATTAAAACACCCGGACGATTGGTCGGTGGGGGAACTGTGTGCTGTAGCGATTAAACTTTTATTAAAAAATTAAATTTTCAGTACATTAAACTCGGTCAAAAATGGTTTTGGGGGAATCAATACATGTTAATACACAAATGCTAATACATGCCGATATTTAATTATATTTGAATGTATATATGAAATTAGTTTAAGGTGGAAGAATCTAAAAACTAGAAAAATTAAATAATTACGAATAGGTATAGTATGTACTGTACGAAAATATAATAATCGTTCCCCTTTTAGAAAAACAAGAGTACAAATTTAGAGCTTATCTAGTGGTACTTTTATTCTCATTAATTTAATATTAAATGGTATTGTGTGTCCAAAACTAAAAACACGACACTGTTTGTTAGTTTTCTCTTTGTATATACGTCGATCAAACCACAATGTGAGGACAAGAAAGAGACATACCTTTCAGATTATAAAACTTTAACAATTTCATAAAGGAAATTATATTAGTCCAAATGGTACGTTAAAATTTAACATTTGTGTGTATTCCATTAAAACGTTTTGGTTAACCCTCTTCAAAGATAATGTATGATACAATCGAATTCGGTTATAGTGAACTTTGATATAATTAACCCTCGGTTTTAGTTAACTTAAGTCACTGGTCCCGTTCACATTACAAATAGGCATTAGAAAATTCGGTTATAGTGAACCTGAACCTCGGCTATAGTGAACGAAGGAAATAAGTAATAAATTATTTGTATTTCTTATGTCATTGTCATTCTTATGTCACTATAATCGGAGACGACTGTATATAATGCGATTGTAACATAAGTTGGGTCTATCCACAAGCTATGAAGACAAAAATATTAAATTAAAACACTGTTTAATGTGTATAAGAGAAGTTAACTTCCTGATTCATAATGTTTTATGGATTCACTTAACTATTATGATTCTTAAATTCATGCTGATGGATTGCAATTGTAAGATAAATAATCATGAATTTAACGAACCCAACTCAAGTTGAGATTGTAAATTTAAAAATTCTACTGTTAATTCGACAATGAATTCAAAGTCTTGACTGTTTTAATTTAATATTTTGGTCTTTATGGGTCCATGTGGGTAGGTCCAACATGTATTATGCATACATGATATTATATCATATCATCTCTGAAGATGGTCGAAAACGTATAGGGAGTGAAACGTTATGATGAAATATAAATTATAATATTAAATATTAATGTTGAGATTTAATGAAGAATTTTAATTTAAAATTTGGACTAAAGAAATTTATATGATGAATTATTAAAATTCTATAATCCGAGAATTTCGTCGCTTAGAATTACTCTTTTTGATACTAATTAATCAGATTTAAAATTAATTCTTCAAAGTTATTTATTCGATAAAAATATTTAAAAAAAAAGAATTTTCTCTCAAAAGTTCCTTAACGTTGTGGAAGGTGAGGAAAGTGACTATGTAAGTCAGTAAGGGAGTTTTGCACGCGTCACAAGCAAGCATTAAGTGTAAAGCTGCGTACTTTGGAATAAGATTAAAAAGTGTACTTTGTAATTATTATAAAAAGATCCGCTGTTATGTTTCATATCTGTTCGTATGCCCTGCCCTTTACAAGAGAGCCTCTTGCAACTCTCCCTGCCTTGTGTCTTCCTCGAATCCTCCTGGCTACGCTTATACTCTTACAGTATGAGATACTAACACTGAATTCAGTCAACGTATGTAAATGGGGGCCTTTCTTGCCAGAGGAAGTGACTCCGCAGATGGGCAGTGGTGAGTGGAAGAGCCAGTTTCACATACTCTCTAATAAGAACTTGAGTTTGCCTGTGGGGGATTCGAGTTGGAACAAAGAATACAAAAGGGGTGGAAATAGCATTGTAGCGCATACTCTCTTTGATTTCCGTCAATGGACAGTTACTGGTTCTAAAACAGCACATACTTCCTCAAATTTTATGTAACTTTTGCAATTTTCGAAAATTCAGAGTTCAAGGAAAATGAGATCTGCGGAATATTTTAAGCGACCTTTGTTCTATCAAAGGAAAAAACGTGAAGAACAAATCTGGAGTATTTTCTAATATTATTTTTAATATGTTGCATCAATATCAAGCAAAAATTACGCGAAACTTACTCGTTTTAAAAAATGTACATGATATTATTTAAGGAACCACTGTTTAAGAACAATTTCATTAATGAGCAAATTTCTATCAACAGTATTGTATTTTTTCGCAATGGTAGTTTATACAATATTCGACAATACAGAGATAATCGGAAATGGGTCCTACTTCATTATTTTTTCTTTGCTCTATTCCAGAACAAAATTTAAATAAAAATATTAAACTTTTTCAGAAATTGTTTAAAAATTGCCTCTATTTCACACAAAATTGCGCGAAAACTACTCATATATTTGAAAAATTGTACATGCTCTCAATTAAAGACCTGTCGAAAACGAACATTCACATCTCAAAAGCATGAGAGAAATTTTGTTCATGATGAAACCTGTTCTTAGCTTGTATTGCTACAACAGCACATACTTTCTTGCATTATTTGTCACGGCTCCGCAATATTATACATCTACATAAACCTGCAAAAGTGTTTCCAACAAGCAAGTTTTTTTTCCGCGCAGCGTTTCGAACTCATGTCCACGGAGTTAACTGGCCGTGCGCATTACCGCAACACCAAGCAGCTTTACTAACATAACAACATCGGCCGACTCTGAAATATCTAATTGTCTCGCAACATCCAATTTTCGAAAACTCAGAAAGACAGATCAACGGAAATAAGACCAGCGCCATTCTTTTAATTGTCTCTTGCTTTATCTGTGGACAAATATAAATAAAGTTTAAACGAAAACAATTTTTTATGAATTGTATTAAACTGTAGCAGAAAAAATCTACTCGTTTCTTCAAAACAATTATAACATATTTTAAAGAGCTGCTTTTTTAGAACAGATTTTGTTTTAGGCGAAAATCCCTATCTTCAATTTTATAGTTTTGAAATGTTAACTTTTTCAACTTTCGAAAATACGTAGTTCTCAGAAAATGAGAGTCTTTTGATATATACGAAGAAATAGTTGATAGATACGAGAAATTTTACCGTTTTTTATAGATACGAAGAGAAAATTTACAAGAAACATTTGGAGAAATGAGAATTTTTGAGAAAAAATGTTTTAAAAATTAAAATTGCCTATATTTTACGCAAAATTATACGAATACTACGCGCAAAATTACAGATTAATGTAATGCCAGATTTTTGCCTTTAAAGAACACGTTTTATTACGGAAAACCTCTATCTTTAATATTAGAGTTGTAGGAAGACGTGGAAAAAAATTTTAACTTTTGGCATGTTTGAAAAAATCATGGATTTCAACGAAAATGAGATCGGAGCTTTTCTCTAAAGCGTCCTTTACGCTATCCAAGGACAAAGTATAATTCAAAAAAATTGAGCCATCTTTTAGAAAAATTTGGAAATATTGATGTGGCTTCATTTACAGTGCCCCAAAAATCAAAATATCCGTATCAAACGTGGATGGTCTTGAGTTCATTTAAATCAATTGGGGAATATAGTTTTTTGGAGAAAATCGGCTCATCGGTTTAGGCGCTAGCATTCACCAGAGACAGACAGATGCTTTCCCGTCATTAAATTTTTCAGTATCAAGGATCCACAAAACATGGATTTTAAATAGACAACGTGTTAGAGGAAGTAATTTGGCATATATAGGAACAAGATTTATCCCCTTTTTCTTTACCACGGATCGGCAATAGAAGTTTTCTCTCGATACTGCTCTGTTTTTGGCGCACAATTTCAATACTTTCTCTTCTTACGAAGTAAACGCGAGGCAGTAAATTTTAGATCCTGAAATAAGGTCACGCACAATTTTGTTTTAAAAAAACGAGAGGTTTCCGCGAAATTTTGTCAAGAAAATCATGCAATATTTAAAAACAATATCAGAAACCACTCCAAATATTTTCTTTGATCCCCCCCTTGGATAGAGCAAAGGTTGCTTCAGAAATGTCGCAGTTCAGTTTCTTTGCGCATACTCAGTTTCTTTGAACTTCCTTAATTTTCGAAATTTATAACACTAAGAAATGACGCGAGAAAGTATGTGATGTTGCAGGACTTCCAGTTCGATATCACCGCCCCACAAAACGAGTATTTCTGAACGGCACTTTCCACAATACTTTCCTCTTTATTACATACGCACGTGGTAGGCGAGAAATTAGAAGTGAAAGAATGTTATTAAAACAGCATATTGAGTCTTACATATTTTGTTGTTATTAGACTCTTGGAAATTTCTTTCTTCCGACAGGGGCTGCATTGCTGGAAATTTTGAATTTCACATCGTTGCCAGTGTTACCAAGAATTACTGAATCCCATATTGGCAAGGAGATATTTACACAACAACGGATTGTTTATAGTTTATCTATTACTTTTGTCCTTCCTTGGCTGAGCGAATGTGGGATCTAATTAATAGGAAAATCTCTAAAATACCTTTGCGAAAAGAATAATGCGGAAAGTGGATTTCAAGTATTCCATGAACGGATGAGACACGCTAATTTGATAATTACTACGCAAAGTGAGAAACTGTGATAAAGCACTATCAGAAAATGAAAATGGACGCCTGATCTGTAGTATGATCTCTGAAGCCATTTATTTGAAAAAATCATTTAGTGGTATAGTAAATCTTGGCGGCAGCTAGTGGCATGTCTGACGTATCATTCATATTTGTGCACTCACAGAATGAAATAAGAGATTATCTCGCGCATGCAAAACACCATTTTGCTAACAGAAGAGTGACGGCGCACCAGGGGAGAATCGATGAGTACAACAGAACACCCGCATCCCCACACACGCCCCAGATGCGCGCTCCGGTCTCTCCCCGCGACTAGAGGAAAATCGGTGCACCATCTCGGAAACAGCAGTGTCTAAAACTTGTATTATGATCGTCAGCATCTAACCATATCCTCCATACCTGGGATGAACGGTTTCAATGGAAGGGCGATGATGAAGGCATTATTGAATGATGATAATGTAATATGGAATGGGATGCAGGGAAAACGATACCCCGAGAAAACGTTCCACAAACGCGCTGTGTCCACCACAAGTTTCCATGAGTCGGCGGGATTTGAACTGAGCACAATACCACTGGTCGTCCTGGAAGCGGCATTTGCAAAATATAAAACTTCTAGTGGGAACTCATGCAGAATTAGTACTATGTTTTTGGGTGAAATATGATCGCGTTTTGGCGGTACGATAGACGGCATCAGTCAAGTAGAACTACACGACTTTGCAATCCAACATACAAAAGTACGTTTCATACAAGCGTTAGTCCATCGAACTCCCAGCACTGTAACGATTTTAGCTTTGTCTCCTCAGAGTTCATCCTTGCCTCGCTCGCGCATTTGCTGAATGAGATAATAGAAGCGTTCCAGCTGGCGTATGCAAAACACGGCCTTTCTTCGCGGAATTCCTGCGCCTGCGCACAAGGTGAGCGGGCGCGCGAGGCGATGAGCGGCAAGGGCGCGCCCGCATCCTGCCGGCGTCCCTGGCGCTGACGGCGGCGGGGGCGCGGAGGTCTCGGCTGGAAGACGCAACAGGAAGTCGCGAGCGCGCGCTCCCGCCGCGACGCGCCGCGCCGCGCCGCCGGGGGAATGACCTGCGGCCGCCCCGGGATCCGCCCCGCGCCCCACGCCCCGCGCCCCGCGCCCCGCGCCGACTGCCAGTGCTCGTGCTCCTCCCCCCGCCGTAGCCGCCGCAGCCATCGCCGCCGCGGCCCAGCGTCGCTCCCACCGCCCTCACCTCTGCCTCCTACCACCACTACCTCCTGTCGACGTTGTCTTCATCGCCACTGCCTCTTGTCAACGCTCCATCCTACAACTAGTGCCTCCTATTGCCTGTCCCTTCAACGTCACTGCCTCTTGTCAACACTCCGTCTTATAATTAGTGCCTCTTGTTGTCGATCCCTTCATCGCCTTTGCCTCTTATCGATGCTCGATCCTATAACTAGTGTTGCGTATCCCTTCATCGCCACTGCCTCTTGTCGACGTTCCATCCTGTAACTAGTGCCTCTTGTTGCGCATCCTTTCGTCACCATTCACTCTTGTCGACGCTCTATCCTGTAAATAGAGCCTCCTATTGCCTATTTCTTCATCTTCCTTCCCCTTGTCAACGCTCCAGACTTGTGTCTCCCGTTGTCTATCCCTTTATCGCCACTGCCTCTTGTCGACACTCTATCCTATAAATAATGCTTCTTTTTGCGCATCCCTTCATTGCCACTGCCTCTTGTCGATGCTCCATCCTATAATTAGTGCCTGCTGATGTCTATCCCATCATCGCCACTGCCTCTTGTCGACGCTCCATCCTATTATGTCCAGTCTCTCAGTCTAGCCTTCTGTCGCCTATCGCTTCATCGCCGCTGCCTGTCGCCACTGACTCCGATCGTCATTACCGTTGTCTCCTGTCGTCTCTGACTCCTGACGCAACTGTCCATTGGCACTTGTGCCTTCTGATAGCGCTGCCTTCTATCGCAGCTGCCTCCTCTCGCCTCCGTTTCCTGACGCCAGAGCCTCTGACTATGGGAGAATGGTGACCGCTGCGCCTTGCCGCCGGCCGTTGCTTCCTGGCACCAATTCCTCGTGTTCCCTATGCTTCCTGGCACCAGTCATTTCGCCCGCCGCTGCCTCGTAACGCCTTGACGTCTTTGCTGCCTCCTGGCATCGTACCCTCTTGGAGGCACTTCTTTCAGTAGTCGCAGCCCACCACCACTCACCATCTATGCCCAACTCCAGCTACCGTCCATCTAACCCCAATTCTCTATCTACCCACAACAGTATTGATTTATTGGTGTTTTGTTGTGGGCGGCATTCCAAATAAAATAATTACAGACGTTGTCTTGGCCCTCATTATTTTACACAAGAGCAGATTTCAGTGCCTTAGCCATCATCACTTATATGATACAGAAAAACATAAAATATAAAACATTCAGTTATGAACTAATACATAGGTAATCAATAGTTTAGTAATATAGTATAGTTTTAAAATAAAAGCAATTAACATTACATAACAAATAAAAGAAAAATAGGTGGAGTGATAATATTATTTAATATTAAATAATATTGAAGGCCAAGACAAAGCCTCTAATTATTTTATTTATTTTATATACCTTCAGAGACCCACTTTAGCATCTACTCCCCTTCCACCAGCCTACCAATCCATGTCACTGCCTACCGCCGCTCGCTATCATCGCACGTGCCGTCCACTTCCGCCGTCGCCACATCACGAAAAACGTAACCTGAAGTGGAAGGGAGGAAGGGGTACTGCGGAAGAAGACTGCAAAAGAGATGTTTCGTCGATGACGTTGTTAAAAAACCGATGTTTTTATAAGCATATGGATGTATTTACTCTCGACTGATTTATTAATGATTCCAGTCGCGTTAACTGCTAAGGCCATTAGTCCTCTACGAGTAGTGTGTGTTCTTATCGGGGGAAGTGACGGTGATCTTCCACCGCTGGATGGCGAGAACTGGCGCTGACCTTCGTCGGTTTGCGGGGATTTTCCTACCCAGATATCTCCCTTTAACATGGCACCGGCCCAGCCGGGACAAGCTCGAAGTTCCCGACCGACCTTCCGACATGTGTGGTAGTATAGGGCATGTGAGTGTAAGTGTATAAGTGGTGAGGATACGACAAGAAAGAGGAAGGAAAGATAACAAGCGGTCCGTGGCCCGTTTGTTAGGGTACTGCTCCGGCATTCGCCTAGTCTTGATAAAAACCACGGAAAACTGCCGATCAGAGCAGCCGGCCGTTAGAAGTTTCCTCTAGACAGCGACTGAATTTGACCCAGCTGTCGAACTAGTGTCGAAAGTCCTGCCATCGCGAGGGCAGGATGCACCGTCGAGATTCAAACTCTATGACCTCCCGGTCTGAAGCACTGTAGTGACATCAATTGATATCCTGAGCCACCTTTGCTGGTCTTTAATCTCGAAAAGTTCCCTACCAGGAGACCGTGACGTGGCAAATGACTCTTCATTTGTCTTGATTGGTGGACAATAAGAGATCTAACAATGACGGGCGGACCGCAGGAGGACGAAGGCTAACTCGATTACTACTATAACTACTATAACCCTATAAATTCTTGTTGTGTATAAATTCTTGCAAGCTAAAGAAATTACGTGAACGCGTCGTCACCGAGGCAATATCGGGTGACGCCGCGTGCTACAATCACATCGCCAGAGAGGACGTAGTATAATACGAGTACCGTGCCCGCGCCGCCATCAGGCCTGGCATACGACGGCCAGTCGCCCCCACTCCGCAGCCGTGAAGTTACTGATTGTCGGGAGAGCACCGTCGACCACAGAGACGCCACCTGTACCTGTGATGGAACAACCGTGCGTGTGCCCCCTGACGGGAAGTCATCTAGTGAGTGAGTGAGTGAGTGTACGTGTGTGCGTGTGTGTGCGTGTGCGTGCGTGTGCGTGCGTGTGCGTGTGTGCGCGTGTGTGCGTGTGTGTGCGTGCGTGTGTGTGCGCGTGTGTGTCCGTGTGCGTGTGTGTGTGTGTGTGTGCGTGCGTGTGTGTGTGTGTGTGTGTGTGTGTGTGTTTGCGTGCGGGTAAAAGGTGTAACTGAGGATTTAGGGTGCGCTGCATAAGTGATGATTGTCTTCGTTTCGCTCCCTTCCCTTCCTTTAGAACGCCACACCTCTGGGGAATTTTGCCCAATTCGTACGGAAAACTGTGAAATTTTCTTCGGTTTGGATTCCATTTGTGACATGGCTTCCTTCACTTTCAGACAGATTCGGATCACATCATTCTGTCTCGACGGCTATTATTATTTAGTATCTTAAAATCGTAAAACTAAAATAATACCTGCAAGGAAAAAATGTTATTAGTGTTCATTAAATTACGTGGCAAGAACTTCTTTCTTAACTAAGAAAGAAGTTATGCATTTTTATTTAACACCTGCATTACCTTCTCAAAACGTGCACTCTATTTCAATTCATCCAGAATGCCGCGTGATCTTTTGTCTTTCACATTTCCTTGAAACAGAATTCGAGAGAAAATACTTTCCTACTCAAAAGTCAGTGTTAAGATAATTAACTAGACGAAATGTTTTATCGGCAATTCCAAGTCATTTGGGAAAAGGTCAGAATATCAAGGTAGTTTCTTCAACGATTAGACCTCACATAATCATTTTCTTAATGTTCCATTTAAAGGCTTCGTGGCAGCTTGACAACTGACTCATTACGACAGTACAACAAGCGAGGGGAATCGCAGTAGGGAGCAGATAGCCTATGCTCCACTTATTTGTCTGGATGTAGACATTGCCATGTGTTTACGTTTTTTATACTCTTGCGTGCACGCTTTATCTAGAAATAGTTTCTGTCCGCTAACCTATGTACTCTCGTACGTTTTTCCCAGTATGTTAAACGACGAATGAAATTGCCTCAAAGTTCATACCGATACAATAATTGTCACCACGTGTTTTATCCCGTGTTACCGTTGTTCTCAAATATTCTCACATTTTCGTAGCAACTGTCATCCTCTGTCTGACAACAAAACAACATTAGGTAACCGTTAGTAATCATATACTAAACGAATTTTTCAAACGAGACTTTCATTGTATTTTACAAAGTGGTTTATTTAGAGGTATTTTTCCTTTTTCAAGAATCCTTCCGGGTTATATTTCGTCAAAGACAATAGTGTCCTTCGAATAGCAAAGTGTTTAACTTTAGGATCTGGGGTATGAAAAGAACAAAATTATTATGCATTTCGTATAAAAGAAAATAATTTAAAATAAAAATATAAATCAATAAATATTGGAGCTTTGGCCGCGGAAATTCCTGTTAATTTTCAATTATGAATGAGGAATAATTAAAAGACTGGAAGACTGCAAGGAATTACTAAGGACGTTTTACGAATCCGTTTATGATTAAAGTTAAGTGTCAAGCAAAAATAAACATTGTAGTAAATAGTACATCAACAATTGTGATACACTGCTTACTGTAAACCTGGTCCAAGTGCGCAGACATTGGTGGTAGCTATTACGTCGACATTGCTCTCTGCAATTGACTTTTATTATGATCTTCACAACCTAGCCTTTTCGGCCACTCCTAGGGTGAATGGATTTGATGGATGCGTCTTGAGCCATGATGTTGAGGTGATGGGAAGGATAGTCGAGCAATGATGGAATGATAGACAGGGGAAACGGAAAACACTGACAAATACACCGGGAGAGGTGGCTCAGGGCATCAGTTGTCATCGCAGTGCCTCTGACCGGGAGGTCCTACGTGCGAGTCCCGACGTTGGCAGGATTTTCGACATTAACTAGATAACTACGTCGAGTTCAGTCGCTGTCTGGTAGAGAATTCTAGCAACTGGCTGCTCTCATCAGTAGTCTCCCGTGGTTTCTCCGATCAACACCTGGCGAGTGCTGTAGCAGCACCCTAACAAACGGGCCATATCTAGAGAAGGATTCTAGCGGCCGTCTGCTCCGTGATTTCTCCGATAAATACCAGGCGAATACCGGAGCAACAACCTAAAAAAACGGGCCACGGACCGAGCACGATCTTTCCTTCCTCTTCCTTGTCCTATCCCCACTCCTTACTTGCATACACTTACACTTACATGCACTGCACTACCACACATGCCGGGAGACCGACCTCCTGGTCGTCGTTTAGAGATTGTCCCTGCTGGGGCGGTGCCCTGCTGGTGGAAAATTTCTGGTTGAGGGAAACCCAGTTAGCCGTCGGTTGGTAGGTGCCGGACCTCACCATCCAGCGGGGGAAGATCACCGCCACATCTAGAGGAAACATGCACTACACTTACGGGGCTAATGACCATAGTAGTTGGTGTGCCCGAAATAATCAATCAATCAATCAAAAATGAGAAATCCATCCGTTAGTTGCCTCATGGCTGGACCAAAATTTGAGCCTGGTACGCTCAGATGGAGGATGTGCGGTCTGCTCGTACCCCGTGGGTCGACGCTGTTGCCTAGGGTCTATGCTAATACTCGTAGATCTTGCAACGTCGTCGAGATACAAAGAACAAAAAGAAAGGTAAACGTCTTCAATCAAAATACAATGCATCATCATCTTCGCAATATCGTCTAGGAAATGTGATGTAAGCATTGGAGATGCTGCTAATGAATACAAAACGAAAAACAATTCTCAGTAAATGCTGCCTCTCAAACTTCTCCTCAGAACACAACAGTGTAATTTTATGCAATTATTCACAAACGAACATTGTTTACACAAGCAATAACTCATTTCAAAAATTTAAAGTTTTTGATAGTTAAATAAAAGTTTTTATTCAATATTGTGTGGTTTGAAATTTTTTAAGAGCTGTGAAGGAATTTCTAACTTTGATCATATGTTGGTGTTCTTAAAGATTGATACTAGGTTTCTATTTTAGGAATGGAGGTATCCCACGCTAAACACTACAAGTGGTGTATGGTAGGGCAAGAGTAATGTTGTCTTGGATTTAATTTACAAATGACTGATTTAAAAAACTAGTGAAGATACAACATACAGCATATAATTTCTCGTATGATTTCACACTTCTACAGTTTTTGAAAATTCAGAGTTAAACGAAAGTAGGACCAGCACCATTTTTTACCGTCATTTGATAATACGAGGAGGAAATATAAAGAACAAATGTAAAGTCGTTTTTGAGAAAAAAATTGAAATTGCCTATTATTCCTGCAAAATTACGCTGAAACTACTCTACGACCATATTTCGAAGAATCTCTACGACCTTATTTCCAGATGCCTTTGAAGAAAGACTTCATTAAAGAACACATCTCTATTTTCAATATTGTAGTTGGAGAAGCACGCGGAAAAAATTGAACCTTTACAATTTTCGAAAAATCAGGGATTTCAACGAAAATAAGGCCTGTGCTATTCTTTTAAGCGTTATCTACGCTATTCCAGGGAAAGTTTTAAAAAATTTGAAACCATTTTTAAAAAATATAAAAGGTTGAAGCGTCATTTCAAATAACCCCAAAATCAAAATTTACTTTCCAAACTGCAAGTCTTCAAGCTCCTTGAAATCGATCAGGGAATGCCTGTTTTGAAGAAAAACGCCTGAAGGATTTATGCGGTAGAGATGACCGGAAACAAAAAGACGTTTTCCCATCAATCGACTTTCGGTATCAAGGAGCCACAAAACGTGGATTCTGACTACACGACGAGTTAGACGAAGTAATTTAATGTACATATGAACAGGATTTATATACTTTTTCGTTACCCTGGTAACTGACAATAAGAGCGTTTCTGCCGAAAAACGCCTTTTCCGGCTCACAATTACAATGCATTCTCTTCTTACGCTGTAAGGCGAGAAAGTAAAAATAAGCAACGTACACTTTATTCTATATTGATTGAAAAAAAATTAATGTTGCATCATATTTTGTGAGCTTCCCTTAGCTACGCCCATGGATGGCTATTTTGTAACAGTTAGGAAACCTGTGCTGATTACAGAGACAGAACATTCTTGAGGTAACTTTCTTTTTAATGCTTTGTGGCAAGGACACGTTTTCCTACAGGGAAATTATTTGCTACTAGGATTCATTTAAATCGATTGAAATTACAAAATACGACTGTTGTAGTTACACATAGAACACGATTTTCAAACCGTTACCTAGAGAGAACATATGGCCGAGGTGGCCACAGCGTGTGCCGACTCAGTGCCTCGGACGGAAGGGTCGCGGTTTCGAGTCCCGCTGTGGGCATGGTTGCTCCTTGTCTTTCATGTATGTTGTCGCGGAAGATCTTGTGAGTCTGCTGACCACAGACTGAGGAGCCCGCAAGTGTAAAAGGTTAATGCGAGTCCCAATGAGGGATATAGTGGGTAACCGGCGCGGATAGCCGAAATCAACATCCACCGAAGCTGGAAAAAGCCCCGAAAAAAAACAACAACAACAAAAATCTCTACAGAGAACATGAGAGTCTAAAAAGGATCAAAGTTCAAATGTTAGGAAAATAAGCACACGATTTGATATGAGTTGATGACACAAACTTTCAGATACACACCAACTATAATTTCTCTTATTCCGAACCTTGCTCTCTCTTATTCTCCCTTATTCCGGCGTGAAGTGCCGGGCGCTATTAGGACAATATAACGCCATCTTTGGAATTATTATTATTATTATTATTATTATTATTATTATTATTATTATTATTATTATTATTATTATTATTATTATTATTATTGGATGTTATTAATTCCGGACACGCCAACATCCGAGGGCATTAGTCCCGTAAGTGTGCTTTTTTCATCGGGAAGTGGCGGTGAACTTCCCCCGCTGGATGGTGAGATCCGTCGCCGACCTACCGTCGGCTAGCCGGGTTTCCCACAACCAGGTCTCTACCACCAGTGGGGCACCGCCCCAGCCGGGACAATCTCTAAATTCCACCCCGATGTCCCGGTATGTGTGGTAGTGTAGTACATGTTAGTGTAAGTGTGTGTAAGGGATGAGGGTAGGACAAGGAAGAGGAAGAAAGGTCGCGCGCGGTCCGTGGCCCGTTTGTTAGGGTACTGCACCGACATTCACTTGGTGTTGATCGGAGAAACCACAGAAAATTACCAATGAGAGCAGCCCGCCTCTCGAATTCTTCTACAGTGACTGAATTCTATCTAGCTGACAAGCTAGTGTCGGGACTCCAACCTAGGACCTCCTGGTCAGAGGCACTGCAGTGACATCAGTTGATGCAACGAGCCCTCTCCCGATATTATTATTATTATTATTATTATTATTATTATTATTATTATTATTATTATTCTGATATTGAATATGAACCATTGAGTTAAAATGGGGCTATCAAAAAATGGTGAAATGTGATGCAAGAGAAAGACAAAATACATATTTAGACCAGTATACTCGTAGTTTACTTAAAATTTCAAGATCTGAGATTACATCTTTAGAGACTAACAGTATATGGTTTGAACCTCCAGTCCACCTATAAATTAAGAAACAATATATTGCGGATTTGTCTTAAAAACGTTTCGATCCATTCATCTAAGACCTTGCGATCTGCATTCCGTAAATGTTGTGCTGCATTGAACCGAGTCACCGCCTAGAGAATTCCTGAGACCGGTTTCTCGGACCAGTGATTTCGTGGTTTCGCTATCCCCTCTGTGCGAATGCCAGTGAAGTACCGATGTAACTCTCCATGACCCTCTCGTACGCTCTTTTTTCATTCTCACCATTTCTTTGCCGTGCATTGATGTATTCGATGTGACGGAAATGCGAGTAAAATCAAAGACAACATCTGGGTACGAGATAGAAAGTAACTATTTTCTAACGGTGTCAAAACATCTCTTCTGTGTGTTTCATTGTTTCCAATGCGTTTATGAGAAAGCATTTCTCTCTCTACGACGCCCTACCCTGCTTCCCGTATGGCAATGTTGGACATACATTTTTTTATTTTACTATATTTATCACAAAATACGTATGATGTGATGTTCTAAATACAACTTGGGACTCTTAGAAAATTGGCCCTGTTTCAACCGACTCTTTAGTGAGTTGCCAGATCCGAAATGGAAATAATCTTTAACGTAGCTCACAATGTTTCTGGTGCAAGGTGCGAAAATGCCTAAAACGGGATTATAAGGGCGCAAAAGTGCCCGTGAACTCTGGAAACGTGAGAGGTGAGAAGAAAAGCTACGCAAATAGTCAGTGGTGTACCCGAGAAGGGGGGCTCACCAGAAACGAATGATTTAGTTTCACTCCCCCCCCCCCCGAATTTCATCCCTCCACCCAGAAATGAATGATTTTAAAAGATATAGTTTTGACTTGTTTTCTATACTAACGAAAGTCATTCAAAATATCAATTGTTTACGGTACAAATGTGATGGCAACAACAATAACAAGACAAGAAAAATAAAAACAATAATAATAATAATAATAATAATAATATATGAAACCTACTTTTTCGTAAACAATTCTGTGCTTAACAACTGTTCACTTTCATTTGATATTTTGCGGATGATTCAGTTTTAGCTTCCATTCCTTGACGTTTAGGAAACGCGTTTTTAGTTTTATAGATGACCCAATACAGTAATCAATGTTTCAAATTGGACGACAATACTCTGATGCCAGAATTACGTAACTTTTGATAGTGCTAGTCATGGTTCTCTCTTCGCTTCCACCCGTCTGAACCGCCGAACATCGTGGCCTCAAATCAGAGACCTTTGGCCTGCGTATTCAGGCTAGCGCCCCATTCTCAGCACCACATGAATCGCCACATTGGAAATAAAATAAATAGGTCATAACTTGAGCAGTCGTGGTCGGTGGGCCGGGGGCGGCGCCAACCTCTCTGGCCCAGTGGGAAGCAGTGCCGGCGTTAGGCATGGGCGGACCGAGCGATCGCCCAGGGCCCGATGATAGGAAAGGAAAAGGTGGAGGAAAACAATAAAAAATTGAAACAGAAATTAGAATTCGAGAAAATCGTTATCGTAATATTATAAGTCGCGGTAGTTTGATTTTCATAAAGTTTTCAATAAATTTTTTACATTAAATAGTTATTTATAGTCACTGCAAATAAGTTAGGAGTCTATAAATAAATCAAATGACGCTAACATTAAAATAGTTTCCACTGAAATTCATATTTATTATTCCATGTATTTAACAAATGATTTTCTTAAACTCTCAACAAAACAATTTTTTAGCGAATTAAGCTCAAGTGGAAATTTTATTATTACACCACTACATACTTTTACTTAAAAGTATTATTTCAAATATATTTCCAAACACATTTCTGGCTTAAACATTGTAACACTATTTCTTGATGCACCTTTCACATTTTAATTTTTCGTAGGGGGTGGAGGGCTACATTTCAGCATTGCCCCGGGCCCAAATTTGTCTCCCTCCGGCCCAGTGGGAAGCGGCGGGCGGGCGAATGAGTCGGATGCAATTTAGATGCAGGGCCAGCGGCCCGTGGCGAGGCAGCATCCCATCACGGACGGAGCGAGATTGCGCCAATTCTATTGTTTCCCGTCTTCCGCGGACGTGGCGCAGGCGATGCGGCGGTCATCGCGCGCCGAGGATGGGGCGGGGGCGGAGACTGGGTGGGAAATGGGTGGTGGCGGGGGAAGAGGGACGGTGGGCGGGGAGCGCGTGGGGAGTGGGCGGGGACCAGAGAGCGGGACAGCGGGGAGCAGTGGATGGACACGATGGGCGTGGGTGTAGATAGGTAAGCAGGGGATGGTGGATTGATTGGTTGATTGATTCTTAGTGATTCCGCGCATCAATAAAGAGGGTCATTCTTCCCGTAAGTGTAGTGCATTTTTTTCTTTCTCGGGAGGTGGCGGTGTTCTTCTACCGCTGGATGGCGAGATCCGGCGCCGACCTACCGTCGGTTAGCGGGGTTTTCCCCAAGCAAATATCTCTCACCAGCAGCCACCGTTCCAACCGGGACAAGCCCTAAGCTTCCGACCGGTCTCCCGGCATGTGTGTTAATGTATTGCATGTTAGTGTAAGTGTGTAAGGGGAGAGGATGAGACAAGGAAGAGAAAAGAAAGATCACGCGCGGTCCATGGCCCGTTTGTTAGGGTACTGCTCTGGCATTCGCCTTGTGTTGATTGGAGAAACCACGGAAAACTACCGGTCAGAGCAGCCGGCTGTTAGAATTCTCCTCCAGAAAGCGAATTAAATTGTGAAGGTGGGCGGGGGTGCAGGGGCGGGAAGCGGGCTGGGGGCCAGGGATAGAGGGTGTGAGGTAGAGGGCGAAGGGATATGCAGGGCGCGTAGCCGTCGGAGACGACGCAAAAAATATTTGCATATTAGCAATATCGCAATAGATTATTTGCACACCGCAGGTTCTTCCTTTCTTTTTCTACTTTCGCTTCTCAGTGCAGCGCCTGTGACCGCAAGGTCCTAGGTTCGAATCCTGACGGCGGCAGGATTTTCGACACTAGCTTTTCAGCTAGGTCGAACTCATTCGCTGCCTGGAGAATTCTTGCGGCCGGCTGCTCTGATCGGTAATTTTCCGTGGTTTCTCCGATCAAAAGCAGGCGAAACTGGAGCTTTTCCAATAAAAAACGAAAAATATAACACAAATTTTACACTTTTCCACACCGACTTTAGCTCAACAAATTGAGGACTACTTAATATATTGTAACAAATCTCACGTTTTTTCCTGAAAATAAAATTAAAGTTAAAAACTACAAAAGAACTCAATTTTTTTTCCAAATAAAGATGTCACCTCTTGAATGTTTGCTCCTCAGTTGAGGTCATGGGGCAGCAAGACTCCAAGGGAGACGCCCGCCCCCCATTAAGTACATGCCATTCACGTGTTACGTTATGGAACAGCAATTTTTTTAAAATATTTTTGGTATGTAAACAATTGTTAAACTGTGCACATACTATAGTATGTTATCACAGTATTGGCGAAAGTTATTTTTGTTAAAATATTTAACTTATTGCAGTCTTATAGAAGAGTATTTTATTTCTTCTTGAGCAGCGTGCGTGCTCCTTTTTGGAAAATCATTTAGTGTGATTTTCTTCAGTAGCATTTTTGCTGCTGCAAGTTATTAGTAATCCATATTTTGGTGATATTTCCAAGAGAAAAACATTGCTTCATGCAGGCTTCCATGCAGGCCTCCTTGTTCCTTATTACTTAGAAGTGATTAGTAGACAAGCATATTTCTTCTTAGTTGCATCCACGCACTGATTCATTTTTTGGCGGTTTGACAGATTTTCAGAGGACGGCACTCAACAGTTTGCCTAATACACCCCAGTGGGCATGAATTTCAATTAGAGAAATGTGGGTACAATGACCTGTCGCCTGGGAAGGTAGCAGAGCTTGGAGTAGCTGAGCGCAAACAATATTAGATGTGACAATTAGCAGTAGCATTGCGAGGGCGCGTCCTCCGTAATGCACAACGCCTCGTTTCGAGGTGTCTTCTAACACTCCGCAGCGCATGACGGAAAAGCGCACTCCGTTACGGGAAAACCTACCTCCACGCAGACAACAATGTGCAGCGAGACTGCGACTCTCCACAAGTTGGAAAGATATCATCGCTCGAGATTTCAAAAGATTTCGGCGGGACTGTTGTGAAATTTGTTCGTGATGTCGCTTCTCTTTTCAAAAGAACTGTGACACCCAGGTACAGATTACAGGACACCCAGGTACATACAGGTTAAGGATCAAAAATTTAGAATTTCTTAGATTACGATATAAAAAAATAACTAGTCGCACATGCAACCTGTGACACACGTTACGCGGCAACACACGTCGTGTATAACATAACGATGGGTCCTTTAAAACCAGGATTTCGTGCCACTAATTCGGACACACGTTATATTACATAAGCCGTAAATTACGAAATGAGATCTTTTTGACGTTTTATAACGTTGTTTAATTGTACTACCAATCCGTTGGCAGAAACATTGAAAAGTTGGTAGTTGGGCTCCAGTATGAAGCTCTTTTGACTTCCAAAATAATGTTCACACGGGTCCAACTTATTTATATATATATATATATATATATATATATATATATATATATATGTGTGTGTGTGTGTGTGTGTGTGTGTGTGTGTCTAACATTTAGTTCCGATTTTGGTTGTGAAGCTCTGAGAACACATTTGAAAGTTTGAGGAATCAAACATTAAATTGTATACCTACCCCTACCACCTGTCGGAAGGTGGGAGCGGGGTGCTATCCTAATGTTTGGTATAGATTGTGAAGCCCCCAAACCGCTTGTAAAGGTAAGCGCAAACTTATTCGAAAGCTTGCTATGTTCAGAATTCGAACCTAGGACTTTCCGCTAAAAGAATATCGCGGTTTTCGTTTTATTGAAGACTTATTTCTTTGTTTACTTTCCCCCCTATTTCGGACAGCAGTGCTGCGAGCTGGCTGAGTAGTACGACGGGACAGCTTGTTAGGGGTCGTCCATAAATTACGTAATGGGAAAGAGGGGGAGGGGGTTTGAGGCAGCATTACGATGCGTTACTCACAGGGAGGGGATGTTAGTTTAATGTTACGTAACAGTGATTTATTTATAATTCTTCGACATATGGTACAAAAATTACTTTTTTCTGCATTAAAACAAAACATTAAAATATTAATTACTTTTTAAAAAACAAAAAATGAAGGTGTTAGTTGTAATTTGTTACAATAAATGGAAGTCTATTTTTCACAAATTTTAACTGAATCTGTAAGATTATGAAGAAGAATTCAAAAATGATCTAAGGTGTATTCTAGAATCCAATTAAATTGGTGCAGTAGATTGTCGCTCATGCTTCATCCCCGACGACGTGTGCAAGTGTTGTAAGTAATATCTACGTCTTCCTTCACAAAAGACTTGTTCCCAATCGTTATTGTTAGGTGTAGTCAGCGAATTAATTCTGACTTGAATTATCGTAAGTTTTAAAATATAACACGAATAAAATGGATGCAAATTGTTTTTTCAGTGATTTCATTTATTTTTATTTCTTGTAAATGGAGGGATCTCAAGCTTTACGTAATGATTTAGGGGGGTTCATGCGCACGTTACGGGTGTGTTACAGTGGGGGGTCGTATTCAAAATACTCCAAATTTGCGTTACGTAATTTAAGGAGGCCCCTGAGCGGGAGAATGGCGTGGTGATGAGGACGGAGCAGGGGGGGGCGGTCGCCTAGCAACGCGCCGTCGGACAGTGGCGGAGCCGGGGAGAACGCCAAGTCGGCGGCTGCGACTCAAACTCCGCATTGACGCGCAGCGGCAAAGAAGGCCACGTGGGCCGCGTGGGCGGTGTAGGCGAGGCGGGC
Source organism: Teleogryllus occipitalis (assembly GCA_011170035.1). Lineage (NCBI taxonomy): Eukaryota > Metazoa > Arthropoda > Insecta > Orthoptera > Gryllidae > Teleogryllus > Teleogryllus occipitalis. The sequence goes on along the minus strand of BLKR01001676.1, from coordinate 145,291 downwards.
GAGAAGGGCGGCGAGGGCGAAAAGGTCGAAGGCGCCGAGGGCGCAGAGGGCGACGGATGTCTGAGCCGGCGAGGTCACAGGAAGCCGCGGAGACGACGGAAGCGGCGGGAGGCGTAGGAAGGAAGGGGGAAATTGGCGGTCGGGACGTTGGAGTAGCAGAGGTGATGGAGTTTAGGGGAGGAAGTTCGCAGACGCGAGGGTGGGCGAGCACTGTTTGCTAGGCTAGAATCCAGGTCAGGCGACCATGCGCCAGATAGACTCGCGGAGATCTCACGTGATGAACACCTTTACATTCAAATTCCCTTCCGCTGGCTGAGGTGCAGTCAGGCAATGCAGTCCGTGAGGTTCTGGGCTTCGAGTCCCGACTGTGGCGGAATTTCGTCACCAACTGCATACCCACGTCGAATTCTGCTGGAGGAGACGTACGGCTGCACTGATAGGTAGTTTCCGTGTTTTTTTCGATCAACATCAGGCAAATACAGGAGCAGTATTCAAACAAACCCGACCAAGAACCGGCCAAACTCCACCGAGGATCGCGCGCGACATTTGAGTCATCTCCCTTATCCTATTTTTACCGCGTGCTTACCCTTATACGCATTACACTACCATATATCTCGGGAGACCAGTAGAGAGCTTAGAGCTTCTACCAACAGAGGAGATGCCCCGCTGTTGAAAAATACCTAGGTGGGAAAAACTGCCCAAGCTGGATCATACAATCCAGCAAGAGAAGAACACCGCCTCCTCCTTTGATAAATGCTTGGTCTACACTTACGGGGTTAATGACCATAGCAGGTGTCACACTCGGAAATACGATATAATCTATCAATTAAATTCTCTTCCACCATCCCCACGCGTGTGCGCTTTGTACAATGTGCACTCTTTGGCTTCGGCGTTGGTGGATGTGGTTCTTCATGATGTTTTAAAGTGACCGGACGAATGAATTATGGAATAACCTATTAGAGCAAATTACAAAGTATTTACACTCTTCTCCCTAACAGGAAGCAAACATTTTCGTCTGCAATATTGATAGGACGCAGGACTTCTGATTACGCTGGACTTCTTTGAACTCAGCGTGTATATATTAAATTTTCTAATTATAGACCTGAGAAAGTTCTTAGACAGATGTGAGTAACAGCTGAGTTTAATTTTTATTTGGCATGTCATAGTAATTATTTCCTTAACTACTTTTACACGTTAAGAATCTTTTTCTGAGTCTCAAGGTCATAATTAAGATAGTGAAAGTTTTTCTATAATTGTCTCGAGTTTTCTAATATGTTCGTTATCACAGCTGCTTAATCTTCTTAAAGTATGAAAATATAAACATCGTTAGCGAAGTTTAATTTGTATTTTTTTTGTAAATAAAACCTCCAGTGTATAAATACCGATATATTTATTTCTTTTTATTTGGGGGCTCCCCAGCATCGGGATCCCAGGGCGCGGCCCCGATTGTCCCGGGTCTAGTTACGGCCCTCCTGCTTGTTCTTTATTTCGGAATTTATTTTCACACAAGCAAAAACTTCGACTACGCAACGTAATGCATGATATACGTAGTATTCAGCATCATTATATAATTCAGTGAGATTAAATTTGTTTTGAGAGATAATACAGTGCTGTTTAGACATGTGACATTTCCTGGAGATCGTACCCAGGCGCAGGGAAATTCAAAACGTCATGAAACACACGTGAACGTCACGTTCACAAACGCACAGACGGAGTAACAATCTATATTACTAATTTTCAATGAGCGCAGAAGTACAGTGAGATTAAACTTGTTGTGAGGGAATACACAGGGTTGTTTTGACACGTGACATATCCTGGAGGAGGTACTCAGAGGGAGGGGAAATTCAAAAGTCATGAAACTCACCACAACGTCACGTTTGCTTTCTCTGTAAAAGTAGTTATCGGTCAGATGCGTTTTTGACACCTGTTAACATGCAACCTCGCTAGTTTGTTAAGTGCACTTGTACGTACTACATGTATGTTAAGAAATTTAACATCCTTAGCAACGTCAACAACCATCAATTCATCGCGAGTCAAATGTTTGTTAAGAAAAAACATGGCGATGTACAAAACATATCAGATTCAAACAATTCAGAAGTAATTCACATTGGTTAGGGGGTATTCTTAATTGTAATATTATTTATAGAACAATTAGAAAATTGTATATTAGGTAAATTAACCTCATTTTCCTCACATTCTCCCAAATGAAACTCAACTTCGGGAATCACATTTACTGACGATGTGACGGTGTCGTCACTGGAAGTCAACGCGCCAATTTCCTAACTGAGCGTAGTTTCTTGAGGTATCTTTTGGTTCAAGAGAATTATTTACATCCATCTTTCTCGAACGAATATTGTTTATATAGATATATCGCAAGCAACACTCCACAACATCGTACTAACCTGCTGCAGCAACAGAATTCATATTTTACTATCGCAATAATGACGAATTTTCGCCAATTCGTGAGATTGCATGGTAACCCATAAAATGCTGAACATACCACGAAATGTTACAGTGTTATAACTACCTCATCCAAATTCAAAATCTCGGCTCCGCCTCTATTTTTTACTTTTGGTCTCGGCAGTAATAACACTCATAAAATTACTAGGTACGTTAATAGCTATTACTTAACAGATCGGAGATGCAGTTTCACAGAAAAAAATTGAATTGTTAAATATTATTTGCTTCAACAGTTTTCTGGAGTTTAATTTTAATAACTATTTATTATGGGTCTTGCTTAAGAACGACTTTTCAATACATGAGTGAAATTTGTTTCATTGTGTAATACGTATGTGATTTTATGGGTTTTGACACTGCCCTCTGAATATTGACTTTTGACTCTTGCACCTTTTTCTCACAAGTGTTCATTTCTTCAACTAAATTAAAACATCTTTTTGCCAACTTTTTGCGCCTAATATTTTTATTTCAAATTATTATTTTCATTCGTATTCTTATTTTCTTTTATTCCTTCTTTCTTTCATCCTTGCGTATTTCCTTTTCTTTTATTACATCCCTTTCTTTCCCTTCGCTTTTTCAACTACAATCGATGTAACTTAACTATCTGTGCTCGTCTTCTAAAGTTCTATGGGAAATATAGTCATTCAAATTCTCGTTCTCTATGTCGTTTGTAGGAAGTTGATTTCTTCATGAAAGGAAAGAAGAGGGATAATAGCGCAAATCAATAGTTAATTTGCTTTGCAAATAGTTTTTTATTACATTGGAGAAAATATTTATTATCAATTCTTGTTAAAAACGCTCATTTCCACCTGTATTCAGAATTCAACTTGTATATGGGTTACGGTAGGATCCCAGAATTTAAGATAACGTGCACAGAATAATCGTCACAGAGTACGTCAGGCACAGTTTTAATTGTTTTTTACGTTAAATAAGTAAATAAATGAAACGTATTAGATTAGATGGCTTTTGATATTTCGTATCTAGCAATGCCCAGAACCTTAAAATGATGTGATTATTATGTGTGGCACACTTCTTACTGAGAGTAGGCGAGGGATGAGGGACAGATCTTCTGCTCTCTACTGTAGCCAGCTGACTTCAATAGTGGTTTGCAGTGTCTTTACAGTTTCTTCATACTCTCCCTTCCGCAGTCAGGTGGCTTCATTAGTGGTTTGCGGTGCCTTTTCACTGGTCGTATGATATGATAATGTGAATAAATGATGTTGAGCAATGCAGGCTCGCGAATGGATAACGGTTCTCATGGGACACGTCGTGGTATGAAGCACCTACCACGCCACACGCGCATGGCAAAATCCTTCAATACCTTTCTCCGGCCTCGAACCCGCAGCCTCAGTCTGCGCGTGTTGGACGCTGCGCCGAGCCCCTGCGCCCCCGCAGTCGTGTGAAGTGAGTGGTGGGGAGCGGCGCCGATGTGACATCGATACCAACCCGAGAAGAGCGACCTGGCGCCTTGGGAGGCCGTGGGGCGTCGAGACAATCGCAAAAAGGGGCTCGTCGTCTCGCCCCAAAGGGAAAAGGTGTTGGGCGTGGAGCGCGGTGGGAGAGGGAAGACGGGGGACGACTGGCGGGGCAAGGAGACGGGCAAAGGGAGATGGGGGACAGGCGACATGGGACGGGGACGGGCGGCGGGAGATGAGGATTGGGGTTGGGTGACCAAGGACAGGCGGCGGGCATTGCGCAATGGGAGACGAGGGACCGGGGTCAGGAAAGGGGATGGGGACTTATGCGGGAGCCGTGGTGCGACAAGGGGTGAGGAGGGACTGCGGGGCGGAGCACGTCGTTAACAGTGCGGCGGCCAGCGCCAACCACAGTGGAAGAATGACGACAAAGGGAGCCACGACCAACAAAAGACTTACGTCACGGCGGGATAGAGGTATGGGGGTAGGCAAAGAAAGACAAGAGGGTAAGGTGTTGCTCCTCCCTCGTCAAAACTGTTTCTGAAGACGTCGGCGGTTGTGTTGAAGTGGCGATTGAGTTACCGCACCGGGCGAAATTATAGAGTTGCCGACGCTGAGACTGGCGAGCACAAACAAGGACAAAGAATAGCGGTGGAAAGTAAGACGATCACGGAGGTGAAGGTCGCAAGGATGGAAGGTGCTTTGAGACCGTCCTGCACATATCGTAGACAATACGGCGGATAAAAATAGTTCGAAAATCAAAAAAATGGGCTTGAAACCGCCTGTTCTTTCGAGGACGATAATAAGTGATTGAAAATAATTGGGGCCGAGACTGGAATGAAGTAAGGAGATAGAGGAACGTGGTTTATTGAAAATTTCCCCGAGTACGGATCTTTTCTCATACAATGATGCTGAATAACATCATGATAGTAGATCATGATGATGCCATTGTGAATGACAATGAATTGACGATCAGGAGAAGTCAAGAGAAACTGGGATTTCCAAGAAAATGTTCCACATATCAGTTTAATCCTCCATAAAATCCGCAGGGCCATGTCGCATAACGAACCGCGGTACCAACTGGAGGAGAATCCCGAGAAAACCTGTCGAGAGCTCGCTTGGTACCACAAACGCCACATGATTTGGCCGAGGATCGAATCCGCGCTCCAGGGGTTGAAAGAGAATCCAGAGAAAACCTGCTGAGAGCTCGCTTCGGCGCCACGAACTTCACATGTTTTGGCCGGAGATCGAATCCGGGCTCCAGCGGTTTGAAGGCGCTTACGTTAATCCTTCCCCTACAAGGCCCTAACGCTGTGTGGGGTGTCGCCACACAGAAGGCGGTAAACGGATTGCCTCGTGAACACAGGCGGAAGGGATTCTGGCAGAAAGGCGGGTTGACGGGAAGGATGCTTCGATAGAAATTTCGGGGATTCCAGCGAAATCAGTATTTCATTTCAATATTTCAGTACACCTAATACAATAAAGAAAATGTTCTGTAATATATTAAAAAAATTAATTTGAAATTTCAGTCACTTAGACGTCGAGTCACAAGTTGCTTGTGTTATAAATGGGTGCGGAATTCTATTACATAAGAATGTATAAAATATGTAAGCATTTATGACCTAAAAACATAAAAATGTGACCCATAAAACTCAAAATATGACTTCGTGAATAGCATTATTTATTACTTTCTTCGCTTGCAGACACTTTTATTACAATTGTTGTAGACTGGAATTAACAGTCAAAAAGTTAAAAAACGTTTAATTCTTCGATTGATTGATTTTTTCGTGTTTCCGGGCGCGTCAACTGCTTCGGTCATTAGTCCCGTTAGTGTAGTGTATGTTTTTTTCTCGGGAGATGGCGGTGATCTTCACCCGCTGGATGGCGAGATCCGGCGCCGACCTACCGTCGGCTAGTGAGGTTTCCCCCTAACCAAGATTCTCCCACCAACGGGGCACCGCCCCAGTCGGGACAAGGTCTAAGCTCCCGACCGGTCTCCCGGAATATGTGGTAGTGTAGTGCGTGTTAGTGTAAGTGTGTGTGTAAAGGGAGAGGATAGGACAAGGAAGAGGAAGGACAGATCGCGCGCGGTCCGTGGCCCGTTTGTTAGGGTATTGCTCCGGCATTCGCCTGGTGTTGATCGGAGAAACCACGGAAAACTACCGATCAGAGCAGCCGGCCGCTAGAATTCTCCTCCAGACAGCAGCTGAACTCGACCTAGCTGAAAAGCTAGTGTGGAAAATCCTGCCGCCGTCAGGACACGAACCTAGGACCTCCCGGTTAGAGGCGCTGCAGTGACATCAGTTGATGCACTGAGCGACCGCTACCGGTTTTAATTCTTCGAAATACTGAACCTAAAAATCAATTGTTAGACTGAATAATTAAGTATCGCTCAATATAAGGATTGTTGCAATTTATTACGACATGCATTTTAAGGTTGTTAAATGAGAATCCTTTCCTATTGTCGCCGAGTCTCGTCTTGTAGCGAGAGAAACTCCTTTCGACATCACATGATGTTAGAGGGGCGTACTTGAATAGAGTTAAATCACTTGGAGAAATTTTCTGAAAATCTGCAGATGAAGTGTTTCCGCATATAATGTTACTTATTTCTCGCAGGTACATAAGTCCGCAATTCGTTTCCAGTATTTTTTTCTACATACTCTAGATGCTACAGTTCCTTTTGTATGTTTTAATTCCTGTTCAATGCACTTTACCACATCCAATGCACTGCTTAGTTGTGCACCTCAATCTTCCAGTTGCATAATTGCTCCAGAAAATGAATTACAATTGGACTTTAAGTAAACCAGTTCCACTTTTAATGTAGGGCTTCAAAATAAATCTTGAGTAATTTTTATGGAGGACGATTCTGCAGGATCGAAAGATATTACTACGTTCTCTGTGACATCTAAGTTGTTGCAATAGTACATCGCGGCATTAAGCCAAGCCTCCCAACGTGTTATAACTGGTTGGGGAGGAAGGAGCAATGAAGGTGCTTCCTCTTGAAATTTCTGAATGGGAATTGGAGCTTTGACTAACATTTTCTTACGCTTGGATATTAATTTATCTACTTCAGTGTAGGTACTTCTAACTTCTTCAGCTACCCTATGTAAGGCATGTGCAAGACATGTCATATGTATCTTTTTGGACATAGTACTTGACGTCCCTTGGCTGCCTTCACAATATACGGAGAAACATCGGTTGCAAAAAAATGTCTCCTTTTACCCGATTCGGCCTCAACAGATTCATTGAATTGTCGAAGAGAACTGCAATGGTGGAATGACTTGTCTTCTCTAGCACTGCACATGTCAGAAGAAATGTATTTCCATAGCGATCTTCTTTCAGCGTGCCAACAATCACATTTGCTACATATCTTCCATCCACATCTGCAGTCTCGTATATTGAAACCCATATCTTAGTGTCTCCCACGCTACACCTTATTTTATCCAACATTTCTTCATAATAAGGCGTCAGATATTCCTTCCCGAGAGTGAATTCTTTAGGAACAGGATGCTGTGTATATTTTTGAAGAAACTGTCTGAAACTTGGGTTGTTGAGTTTCTTGAAATGAATATTTGACGCAACCATCATCGTGCTGATACCTTGCAAAAATTGTGATCATAGTGAACTTGGTGTCAGGATTTCTAAAAACAGACGTTGCCTATCTTCGTGTGCGGATTGTGTAGTTACACAATTATCATGTTTCGCAGTTCTGCAGTGTTTAAACACAAAGAAGCGTTTTTTGACAGTGACTCTAACTTCACAGAATTTACTTAATAATATCACTTCATCGGTACTGAATATGCTTTCACCAAACTCGCGAACAAAACTTCGTAACCTCTCACTAACTGAGACTTTCGTCTCAGGCATATTAAAAGCAAATGAAAGACTGAAGCAAAGGTGCGAGCTTTTGTAAAACGGTTCTGTACTTGAAATTTTTAACGTGGCATCTCAAGGTCACGCGCGAAAGACAAAAAGAGAAAAAGAGAGAAAGAGAAAGAGAGAGGGAGGGGGGAGGCAAACTCCAATAGGGAGCCGTCGAGTTTGGATCTGTAGTAACCATTGGAATATGCCTTCCTTGTTCTTTTTTTGTGCGTGACCTTGAGATGCCACGTGAAAAAAATCGAACTATAAGTTCCTAAATTATCTCTCGATATTATTTTGTGGTAGTGTTGTGCGTTTACGTGCAAGTGTGTGTGTGTGTGGGGGGGGGGGAGGTGACAACAAAGATGAGGAAGGGAAGGTCGGTTTGAGAGAGTGTTGGCTCCAGCATTTTATCTCAAATTGATCGGCGAAATCACAAAAACAATCGACCATAGCAACCACCCACTAGAATTCTCGTCCATCTTGCGGTTGCATTCGATCTAGCTATCAAGCTAACGTTGACATTTCGCCACCATCGGGATTCGAGTCGTAGGGTATCCAGGTCGAAGACGTTGCAATGGTAACAGCTGCTGCTTTGAGCAAACTCATAAGAGCAATGCAGGCGGGGCAGCACATTTTGATTGATTGTTTCTAGACACTTCAATTGCTATGGTCATTAGTCTCATTAATGTGGTGAATGTTTTTATGCCGGGAGGTAGCGGTGCGCCCCCACCCGTTAGTCGGTGAGATCCGGCGCCGACCCACATTTCGGCTTACGAGGATGCTTCCTCCAGCGAGGTACGCCCCTCGGGACTAAGTTCCGAGTGGCTAAGACTAAGACCGAGTGGACCCGAGAGGGGCAATGTGATCGTGCACACGTGATCGTGAGTGCTGGGGGTGGCAGCTCCTATGAGACGAGTGGGCGTGCAGGATCGTGGGAGAGGATAGCAGCGCAGGTGCGTCCACGCAGCGGAGGCGGCAGGGACGGCGGTGGTGCTCGGTCGGGTTGGGAGGGGCGCAAGGGGTGTTGTGGGTGTGCGGCGGCGAGTGGGCGGAGTCCGATGGGACGTCACGGGGAGACCGCGTCGGCGACCGAGACAACGGCCGTCGGCCGCACGTCCGGATTACGTGCGCAGCGGAGCGGAGTAGCCCCAGGACGGAGGGGGCGGTGCGGGAGGGGGAGGCAGGAGGCGGAGAAGCAGAGGCCGAGGTGGCGTTCCAGCGTGTGGCGGCGGAGGTACGCAGCACCATGCGTTGCTGCCGGTCGGAGCGGAGCATGGGAGTCCAGAGGACGCGCGAAAGCAAACGCTAGAACATTTCAAGAACAAGCGCTATGAAACTTGGTGTTGTCCCCTGAGGATAAAAGTCTTATGCCGTATAAGAGTTCATCTTCAGCATTAAATAGACAACTCGTTTTGTGTTTAGCAACATTTTCAGACATTAATTAACATTTGTATTGAATGCCGTAAAATCTCTTCGCGTTGCACCTAATTTCCCAATTCATTAGATTATACCAAAATATTTTGATACGCAAAGTCATTAATACATCAGTGCATATATGTATATATAGATGTCGTGTATATTTAGTTTCCCACATAGTTTTACATTTTGTCTCAAAAACTTGACATCATATAAAGTCTATGTGATAAACCTATGTTTCTAACACGTCATCACCAGTGCTATTCTGGCAGACAAAAAATTAGGAGGAGAGCTAAGGGTTTAAAATACAAAAACAATCTCGGTTTATATCTATTCCACTTTGTCATTTGGAAATTTGCCATTTGTTTAGAGCACTGAATTACTCTAAACAAAAGATACCAGTACAGTTGAGATAAATATGTATCAAATTGTGTGTTAATGTTCTTTGGCAAATGTTCGCGAGTCGAGCTCTCCCGGAAAGACATTCTCGTCTTTCATGAATGTCAGACACAGACTGGTATAAAGTTTTTGGCACATATACATTAAATAATTTGCTAATTAATTAACAGCAAGAATGTTAATTAAATAATTAACATCCTGTCAGTCAATTAATTAGCTAATTGTGCTAATTAATATTTCCCACAACGCCCAAATTCGAATGCCATTAAAATCTGCTGATGACATTGATGAAGCAACTGAGTATGTCACGCAAAGCATACAAACTGCAGCATGGCATGCAACATCTCAACGAACTTCCGTTAAAAATTGCACAATGTGGCCTGCGGAAGTCATCAACAAAGTCAATGAGAAAAGAAGGTTAAGAAGAATATGGCAAACTTCAAGACTACCAGGAGATAAAACCAACTATAATAGAGCCACTAGACAACTCAGCAAGCTACTAAAGAACTTCAGAAATAACAAGTTTCAAAATTACATCTCCAGCCTTTCCCCGACAGAAGCTACAGATTACTCCCTATTTAAAGCCACAAAATACTTAAAGCACCCAATCAAACCTGAACCCCCAATTCGAGACAAAAATAGTAAATGGGCCAGAAGTGCTACAGAAAAAATTCAAGTATTCACACACCATTTTGCTAACGTTTTTCAGAGCTTCCCGCCTACGAATATGAGAGATGAAGGGGAAATCGAAGAATATCTAGATTCACCAGCACAAATGGCCCTTCCTATAAAGTTTATTACAACTAAAGAATTATGTAAAGTAATACAGAAGGACCTGCCTTGCAGAAAAGCACCGGGCTATGACCTCATCACTGCACAGTTGATAAAAGAACTACCACGCAAAGGGATTGCACTAATCACAGCACTCTTCAATGGGATAATTCGCACTGGACATTACCCCGCCCAATGGAAGGTTGCCCAAATTCTGCTATTCCTTAAACCAGGCAAATCCCCACACGAAGCGTCATCATATCGTCCTATAAGTCTACTTCCAGTTTTATCTAAGATATTTGAGAAACTTCTCCTAGCAAGACTGCGACCTCACATCCGTAACATCGTTCCCGACCATCAGTTTGGATTTCGCCAGCAGCACTCCACCATCGAACAAATAAACAGGATCACATCATATATAGAGAACAACTTCCAAAACAAGCAATACTGTTCTGCTGCCTTTCTTGATGTCACGCAAGCCTTCGATAAGGTATGGCATAAGGGTCTCCTGTACAAATTAAAACTCTATCTACCACATTCCTTCCTGGATATTTTCAAATCTTATCTTACGGATCGACAGTTCCAAATCAAATATCAAAACGAACTCTCAGACCTTTATCCTATTCAATCTGGGGTACCACAAGGTAGCGTACTTGGTCCAGTGCTTTACCTGTTATATACAGCAGATATTCCTGAAACAGAAAACACAGTAATTGCGACATTTGCTGATGATACAGCCATTTTAGCTTCAGACCCTGATCCTAGAAGAGCATCGGACAACCTGCAAGACCATCTCATCGCACTCGAAGAATGGTTTAAGAAGTGGAGAATAAAAGTAAATGAGAACAAGTCAGCTCACATTACATTTACTCTCAGGAAAGAAACGTGCGCGCCAGTAGAAATCAACAGAAAAACAATACCGCAAACCGATTGCGTAAAATATCTAGGTCTTCACTTGGATAGACGTCTCACCTGGAAAAAGCATATACAAGCCAAGAAACAACAGCTCCAACTGCAAACAAGGAAACTCTACTGGCTTATTGGCTACAGATCCAAGCTGTCCCTGGAAAATAAATTGCTAATTTATAAAACCATCTTAGTTCCTGTATGGACATATGGAATCCAAATCTGGGGCACAGCCAGCAGAACAAACATTTCAATTCTTCAAAGATTCCAGTCAAAAATTTTAAGAGTCATCTCATCAGCACCTTGGTACATGTCTAATGCAGCACTCCATCGAGACCTCAGTATTCAAACAATTCAAGAGAAGATACAAGAAATTAGCCTAAACTACAATAAACGCCTGGAAACCCATCCAAATCATCTAGCACTAAACCTTTTAGACAATAGCCAAGAAATATCTCGCCTCAATAGAACCTCCCCTTTGCAACTTCCTTACCGCTTTAGTATTTGACATTGACATACCCAACACAAAAATTATTCTCCGTCTTGTGTTATTATTATTCTAATGTTTTCTTTTTCTCTTTTCTGTTATAGTCCTTATGTATTGATCCTGGAAAGCACCAATGGGGGACTTTTCTGTAAATTATTGTTTCTTTGATAATTGTATTTTATTGTGATTTATCATATTTACTTATTATTTCGAAATGAAATAGATTGTAAATTTTCATTGTGTAAATAAAAAAAAAAAAAAAAAAATTAATATTTAATTAACTGACATTCTAGCTTCGCCAGAATGCAGCAGAAATGTATATATTTTTCCAATGTTCCTAACCTTGCTCTTCTTTAAACTTGTATTCATCATTCAACTATTTATAGTTAAAATGTTGGGAAGGGATTCTGAAGCTCAAGAAAATGTGTGCAGATGGTTTCTCCATCATACGTCACACATAGTTTTTACTATTGACTAAATATACCACTAGTCAAATCAAATCACGCTAAAACATGGAGTGGCTGGTCGACGCTGAAAAAGACAACGGTGTGAGCAAGGCTCCTTCCTCCGCTGACCAGCGTGAATTGCCGGTGCCGTGAAGGGGGCGGGGCAAGAGCCGGGGCGGCGGTGGCACGCCACGGAACGCCAGCCACATCTGCAGATGGCGGCCATCTATCGATTTCAGGCACGTCCGCCTCGTGCCAGAGTTCCACGTGGGATACCAAGCGCTTAACGTAGGGGCCTTGTGGCCAACATGACAACTATGGGAGTGGGGACCGCACTGACAAATATTTTCTTCGTGAACACTTATTAGGATGGAACACGGGAGTTCATCCACGCCCATGACCCTCCAAGAGAAATATTTTGAAGGACCCTGTTCATGAAGTTTGTTTCTCTGTGAGTGAGAATCGATAGTAGAAATCTTTGATGTATCAAGATAGTAGAATATCAAGAATAACATTCAGATTGAATTATCGGATCTAATGTTATCTTTTATTTTTGTGACTTTCAATAAATATTGTATAGTACATTAGATTTGCACCGAAAATTCTTTTTTACATGAAAATCGTACCTTGGCATTCTACTGTCAGATGATGATCAAATTCTCCTGCGCATATCCGCTTACCTGCCAAAAATTCAGGCACAAAACGCACACATGCTGAGCGGTAAACAATAATATAATGTAGAAAAGAGTTACAGCTTATATGCCTAGAAGCAATTAATCCAATATATCCCAGCTATAACATTGTTTTCAATAATATGACATTTTCATTTGGATAAACATTCTCAAATTCTTTTAAAACTTAAAATTTTTAAACAGAAAGTAAATTTCATAGTAAAAACGAAACTGTTACAATGACGAGAATTTTATGAAGAAAATTACGTTAGGACTTCTATCTCGTATCTTATTTTTTTATATAGCTTTACTGTAATAGCACTGCAACCAGTTGTACTGTCTGGATTAGAACTGAGAAAAGAAGTTACTAAATTCATTTAGATCTCGAGTGTAGTATTAGCAACAGTATTTGTTAGACAACTCTAATTAGCCGATATAGAAAAACAATTGATAAGGGATCAAGATTTATTTTTTCTAGAACAAGAATGACAACAATAAAGATGCATTCTTGTTTAGAAGAACATATAAACATGTCTTTTTCTGGGGGGGTCATTAATTTATTTGTGATTATTTGATAAATTTAAATTAAATATAGTATTTTCAGCTGAAACTTCGTAAATACGTTAGAAGTATGATCTACCTGTGCAGTTCCGGAGATTATTAAGATACATTAATTTTGGAGGATTAATTTCCATTTTCCTTTCGCATTTTCAAAGATTTCTGGAAAAGTGCTGTATTTTTTTCTTTGTATTTTTTTCTGGAATGAAAGGAAGTGCATTTATAAAAATGTTGTTCCAATTTTCATTAAACCTATCAGATTTTGAAAATGACAAAGTTCAAATTTATTTTCGAGCTTACCATACACCTCCAAAATTAAAGCCCAAAATTTTGTAGTTAATCCAATTTATTCCTCAATTTCAGATCTTCAAATGATACCATGCATTTTCTAGGTTAACATAATTAATGTGTTGCTTCGAAACTATTACCAGCAAATGAACAGAGTGTAGGTTATCCTTTCATCTGACCCAAAAGACGTCGCACATCAACAACGGTATTTTGTTTTCATCGTATTTTTTAAGTTGTAACCCGCGCATTCCGCATTGCGTTGTCATTTCAAGTCGTAAAGCCATAGCGGTTTATCCCCAACCCGCGAGTTCATTTTCCTTATGTGTTGACACTTTTTTGAAGGGTCAGTGGATGAACCTTATGCAGGAAACCGTTAGGCAAGTAGCTGGGAAATGGAAGCCTTCTAGCGGTCAAGAGCTTGCGGGATGTTGTGGAGTGGTCATCGCCAAAACAACACTTTTAACCTTAGATGTGTCTGTTTAACCTCTGAGAGCTTGCTGAGCCTAATATGTTGTACTTAACGTTAGGTTATGGTACGTTCAAGTATCGAGCGAAAAAAATTCAAAACCTGTTACGAATGATAAAAATTTTAAATCAATATCTGATTAGAAAGAATATCAAAATTCTTTTATTTTTTTAAATTTGCACTACGCACATCTCCAATAAATGAAAAGGCCTTTAAAGTTTAATAACAAGTTTCCCCTTCTCTCTGAAGCTTAGAGGCAATTCTCACAAAAAATAATTTGACAATTTTTTTTTACGAAAAAATCAAAATGGTGTTAAAACGCTCAAATTATACGATTTTTTGATTTGAGAACAACCTGTGACTGTCAAGGAAATGAATGCACTTTTTCCTTTGATGCATCGAGTTGTCCGTCGCAATACTTTTCGCAAATACAATTCATATGTAGGAAACAATTTTTCAGAGTAATAAAAATATACATTCAAAATAAACATACTGAAATTCTGCAACTAATTGTGTTCGTAAAAATTAAACATGTGCTGAAAAATGTCTTGAAAAGCGAAAGTCGCTGCATTCCACTAGATTTTGTTAGACATGTACGTTCCTAGTTGGTCGACTGCCCGCGTTGAAGAAGCCTCGGGAGCTCGTTTAATTGGGATTCGGGATTTATAGCCAGTCGGAAAACTAGTTAAGAGGCGGGGAACAGGTAGTTAGGTGCGACGCCAAGCAACGAGACCGGAGCCGTGTTTAGCGGGAGGGCGTGGCGGAATTTGTCAAAGGCGGAGGGAGGACCGAACTGCATGGGCACTGCGTTGCACCGACCGTTTGTCGTCATGCACTCGGCCTGTTCGGAGCGAGTCTCAGACCTCTTGCGTGACGTCATTGACATTCGGGCGTATTCGAATACGCCGTATGTTGCTGTAAAAAAGGGCGTTATCAAGGAATCTGACATGGATGTTATGTTGAATCCAGAGTATTTGTAAAAAAGTAAACGAAGAATGTTTCTTTTTTGATTTGGTTTCCACAAAATATTTATTTTCCTTTTTTGAAATTGCAATACGGATTTCACTTCAGTCATTCTATGATCTAGTTTCTTCGCTAGGGAATTTGTATGTTAAGCCCCGTCATAAATTCAACTTCAATATTACCTCCCGGACTTTAAATTATTTTATCATACAAATGAGATCGTACTTTATTATTGTAAGAATATGAGGGGCGAATTACCTTTTTTCATTATCGTAAGTGTTCTGTCATTTATCACTTTATAATCATTTTCTATCGATTAAGATTTTATACTACATTATTTTCTATAACCGTTCTGCGACAAGATTGTCAGTTTTCATGACTGACATATTTCTAAAATCCCTATTACTCATACAGCAAAACATTAGTCTATTATGATGTATTTACATATCGTTTATTCCGACTAGTCGAGAATTTCTGCTTGGCCATCTGCTAACCAAAAATTTTAACTTTAATTATCGGTCAGGAAATCCGCTGAATTGCGTTCGTATCCCAACTTTCACAGCATCACTTTTAGGATAAAGTAAAGAGTGAAACTGTGAAAGAGCTCCAAGAAAATGGTCAAAGGAAATTATATTTTCCTATTTCTGTATATTAAAAAAAATTAATTAAGAGATGTGAAAAATTTAAAACTTAGTGAAAATTATTCTTTCTGAATATAAAAAAAAATAGTTCGTAGATATACTTTTACTACATCCAAATTATCCCCTCTCTTCTCCGCGTCGTATCATTATAACAATTGAAAGCGCAAGAAGAGAAAGTGCAAGAAATACTTCAATATCTCTTTTATTTCAGCCACAATACAATTTTCACTACAATTCACCTGTGAAGGGGAACATGACTTTTCTCAGCGAACTATTACAGCAGAATTTATTACAATGAAATTAAATGGTTGTAAATTCAATTACTAGCATAAAGACAGAAAGATTGCATGCATTTTCGTTTCTAAATTAAACATTCATTCACGTTTCATAAGGTCAACATCGTTGAGACGTAATTTGTTGTGTATTATATGATTCATTTCATTAACAATTTATAATTAAAAATTGTTTATAAGAACTCTTCAAAAATATTTTTAAAATACTTCAAAAATTCTCGCCTGAGTGTCGTCGACAGATAATCGCGAGTGGTAACTGCAGGTTCGCCTAATGTTTTGTTTTTTGTTGTTTTTCTTCGTCGTCACCGCCCAGATTCTCTCTCCGTTGCCAGTATCGGCCGATGAAATGTCAGTAGGTCGCGTTCTAAAATACTCTATAGAAAGAAGAGAACACAAAGACTACTTCAGAAATTCAGATGTGTACTCTGCCGAAACCTTCACCATTGTTGTCCTTGCGTTTCACATCTTCACTTTAAAATTGCAAATTATAGTTAACATGTATAATGATTATAGTTCATATGTTCAGAAGGTCCAATTTTCTCTTGTAAGATTGTAAACATTAGAGCAATCAAAGCACAAGAGGATAATTAGGACAAGTGCATGCGAATGCAGTAAACCATACAGATTAAGTACCAAGGAAGTTACTTAATTTTAAAGTTTAATATAAATGTAGATAAATATAATTTTAGCAATAGCAGATTGAAACAATTTGCCCGTGGAAATATTTGAGCCCTTTCCTTACTCAGGGCAGGGGTTTTAGGAAAATTATGGGATATTAATTAATAGGGTGAAAAAATGAAGAAAATATTAAGCAGGTGAAAGCTGCGATAAATGAAGTATGTAGCCTACACATAAAAAGTATTGAACAGTTAATATTTAAATTAAGTGCTGTGCTGTGCTGTCCAGTGAAGTAGAATTGTGATTTTTCCACTCTTTTTCCTTCCCTCTTTTTTGCTATGATTTTTTGATATGTTGTGTTTATTTGATTAATTGATCTACGTCACTGAGGGATTCAAGTGCTATAAAATGTAGTAATTAAAGGTATTGTCTATTATTATATTGTAGTGTTAGGTAAACTTTGTATCCCTTGTTTAAATATATGTAAATGTCATCTTAATGAGGAATGAATTATTGTAGTTTTTATTAATTATTTGTAATTGTATATAGTTTAATGTTTCTGTAGTCTGCCACAGGACACCATCAGTTCAATTTCAGAATACAGTTTCTATCTATCTATATGAAACTTAAAAAGACTACATCACTTCCTTCATTTTTATTGACAATTCTTCTCCATGTTCAACTGCGTACAAGCCGCAATGTAGTTGTTAATACTATCGACTATATTACGTAGTTATTGATTTACGTAGTTACTTGATGTCGAAACTCTTTCATTGTCACCGAACTTAACCTTGACTTGTTGCAAAACGAACAGTATGTAGTACATACGTAATACACAGTTTTAAATTATTCGAGTCAAGTACAATGAAAATAAGCTTGGCTGTGCCTCATAGGTCGACAAACCTCTGCGAAATATAGCGGGAATTTTTCCCGCGGATCTCTAAGTATGTGTTCACACACTCCAACCTGTTATGAAAGTTCCCTTGGCATTCTGTACCTCTGGAATGCACAGTTACTTTTCACAATTTATATCAACAGACAAAGCGTGCCTTCTCATCATAAAAAATTACCACCTAACAGACAGAGTGAAAAGTTGCGTAAGAAAGTATTCGCAGGAATTAATTTTAATAATGGATTGTATTTGAATTATTGAATTGATTATTTGAATTATTGAATGGATTGAATTCCTTAAGTAGCTTTGAATTGTTACTGATCTTATGCTATACTACCAGAAGGAACACGGCGTAAATCTGTAAAAATGAAGCTGAAGGACCACTTTGGACAAAGTAATTAAATTGCTGAAAAATGTAATCGAATGGTGTTCAGGTTGTTTGTTCCATCGAATTGGAAAGCACAAAGTATTTTTGTGAAGAAAAAGCAAACGTATCCTCTTTTCGTGCAGTACCGGAAATTCGCAAGGTCAGGAAAATAAATGGGTCGTTAGCCATGCGCGTTTTCCTCTTGGCGCAGAGACTGGGCAAAGATGACGTGAGGCCGGTTTCTTCAGATCTCAAGATCTAACGTGGCCTATGAACACCCGTGAAGTAAAGAGTACTCGAGCAAAGCACTGGCCTTCACATCCCTTAAAGCAATGGCCAAATCTACGAAATCGTATTTATCACAAGCCTCACAAACAATATAGCTGTCAGATCTTGCTTTAGATGCTACGGTACAAATTTAGAAATAGATACGGTACAAATTTGTTATTTTCCTCAGTGGAGGTTGTAGAAAAGTCCAGTGCGTGTGTGTGTGTGTGTCTGTGTGTGTGAGAGTGAGTGAGTGAGTGAGTGAGTGAGAGAGTGAGAGAGTGAGAGAGTGAGAGAGTGGGAGAGTGGGAGAGTGGGAGAGTGGGAGAGTGGGAGAGTGGGAGAGTGGGAGAGTGGGAGAGTGGGAGAGTGAGAGAGTGAGAGAGTGAGAGAGAGTGAGTGAGTGAGAGAGAGTGAGTGAGTGAGAGAGAGTGAGTGAGTGAGAGAGAGTGAGTGAGTGAGTGAGTGAGGGGGATTTGTGTGTGTGTGTGTGAGTGTGAGTGTGTGTGTGTGTGTGTGTGTGTGTGTGAGTGTGTAGGAGGGGGACAATTCGACAAACTGACGAATGAAATGAAGACAACCCTCTCTTTCGCAGTTTAAGCAGCATCTCCGATACTCGATTAGAATGCGCGCGGACATTTAAAGAAAATTATGCAGCTTCTGTTCATTAGGCTTCATGGTTGCATTAGATACACATGGCAAAATACAAGAACAAACTAACAAACAAACAAACAAACAAACAAACAATGAAAGAGTTTTGATTTTGATTGAAAAATGCAAATATACTATATTATTCCGCTTATTCTGATACTGCACGTAGCGACCGACTAAATTCTCATATTCAGTAAGTCACTGCTTACGTCTTAGCTGACGCCACGCGACCGTTATCATACTGTTTTTTGTTAAAATAATTAACTTATTGCAGTGTTATGCGAGAGTATTTTATTTATTGCTCTTTAACAATGTGCATGCCACTGTTTGGAAAACCATTTTCTTCAGCGTCATTTTTGCTGCTGCAGGACACTAGAAAAAATAATATTCTTGGGAAAATTTTCGTTTCTAATGTCCTTGATGAGAACAAATCAATGTAAAAATCATAAATAAGGTACCTGAATTCCGTAGAATTAATTAATATTTTCCCTCCAGGGACAAATGAATAGTTTTCCTCTTGAGAACATTCAACTCTCTACAGGGGGTCGAGAGGAGGACCCCACCAATTTTCACCCTGATTGTAACATTCGACCACTGAACCCAGAGAGGGTGCCTGCATTGAATTTGAAAAACAAATATGCCTCCTTATATCGCCACCCATTTATGACACTCCTACCAAATATGATGGAACAAATATTTTTACGAAAGCAAACTAACACAAGCGAAATAGATTAGCATTCAAATTTCCAAACAATTTTATCTACTTTTTGATTATTTTTAGGACTTTAATTTTCGTCGATTTTCATCAGAACAACGCTATTAAATAGGAGTATTGTTGGGATCATAGTGCGGTGGCAGCTATTGCTGCCGTGTGGCTGGATCTCGCGCGTCGTCCGTTCCGACGCGTCGCGGCTAGTGATGGCAAATTTTACCAAAACATCGAAACATCACTGTCTCGATACATCGTTAAAGGGTTTTCGATGTCGATGAAAACATCGATGTTTAAAACATTGATGTTTTAATTATAGACCAATTAACATGCTATTTTCCTATCCATTTTTAATTACAGTACGTAAAGGGATAGATTTTATTGTTTGGTTACCTACTTGTTAGTACTATGTAAAACTTAACAGTAAAGAACATCGTGCTATCGATTTTGTGTTTCACTGTCGATTCAGGCAATGACACGCCTGGCGATAACATACATTCCTACCACGAGCAGATCCCAAATTTCCTCAGATTGCATTGGCGAAATGTGCAGCGTGATGAAGAGGATGACGCAAAACAACGATATTGCTGTGGATTGCTGCTACTCTGCAACGTGTTTAAACGCCTTTATTAAAACAAATAAAAAATAAAAAAGCATCGATTTTCTGCAACAAAATATCGATGTGATAAAAACATCGAAAGTAAAATATCGATGTTAATATATCGATGTTTCTTGTGAATGGCATCGATGTTTTAAAAACATGGATGTTTTTTGCCATCCTTAGCCGCGGCCGCGTGTGTGAAACCTGGCTGCGGCGCGGCCGGAGCGCACGGCACGCGCTATGCGGAACCGCGGCGGTCACGGCCGGGTGGCCGGGTGGCCGCGCGGGGCGGCCGCGGGCTCTTCCCCGCCCCGGCGCGGCGGCCGCCGCGGCGGCCGCTGCCGCGCTGCACACTGTTCCCAAACGAGCCAAAGGGCCGCGGGCCTTTTTTTATTTCCCGAGGCACGGTACTCCTGTGGATGCGGCAATTTATTATTACAAGTATTAATCCACTGTGCTACTGCCTAACGGCATAAGCTATTAGAGGAGGGGGATTTTCTGCAATTAAAACTAACTTTTTCATTAATCTAATTGTACAGTTAATATGCGAGCTACTTAGCATGTCTAACTTAAATATTCCCCCTTCCCAATTGCTGAGTAATGTTCTTTCTTTTCATTTTTTCTTAATAAATATTCTTTTCTTTTTTATTCACACATCATACATATTATGCTATAGTCATGACCATAGGGCTACAAATAGGTATGGGCAAAGAGTTCGCGGCACTACCACGGGGTATCCGTCGCGTTTGAAATAATACACATACATCTTCTCTATATTTATAATGCTCTAAGGAAAGCTGACGGTCTTGCAACGTTTATTAGAAACTATCGACAAACAAAATCCCGTAATAGTTACACTGCTAGAGAGGCAATTACTTGCCAGTCTAGCATTAAATACTACATTTAAGACGTACGAAATAGAAGTTCTTTGATTACGGCGTATGAGGAAATGAAGGCGATCATGCAACCCGCAGCACACGTTAGGTGTGTCCACACTCTTCATCATCGTGCAAAAGGCAAATCAGGAAGTATTATAAAAAAATTTACTCTTTTGACGTTCTATTACATTTTTTAGAATCCCTTTGTGGCACATGTTATCTGAAACCTTAGATGGTTTCCAGAATGAAGTTGAATTTACTTTCAGAAAAATACTTTACGAAGCGTTAAATGTTTGCACGATTCCAGCTAGTATTTTTATACTATATAAATAATAATAATAATATATAAATAACAGGGGAGATAAAAATAAAAATAATTTTTATTCAAAGAATTTTTTTTTTTCCAGATTTTAGAAAATTATATCTATATCAAAATAAATTGTCGACCTATCGTGTTCATTAATAAACAATGCTCCAGACTTTTGCGTATTCTCCAAATTTAGAGGGCCATCCATTGGTCTGTTATCTTTGCCTAAAATAGACTAAAATAGTTTTATTTAATGAGTAAGCGCAGCCAATTGATTGACGAGAGGTCCGTAGCTCACATTTGACACTACATGGTTAACCGACTCTGTCTCGAAAAACCTGTAGTTATTGTTCTTACTGTTGTTATTGTTGTTACTGCGGATATTGTTGTTCTTAATACCTAGACCTAGACAGACGAGAACGAACACATTGGTTGCATCGGCGACACAGGCACTATTGCTGCCTATTTCTTATTTTCAGACTCCCAGCGATACCAACTAATTGAAGAAGTTATTTCCTAAGTGACGGTCTCTATTTCCGTTTGTTTGTAGCTTCAAGCATCATTATTTTCTTAAAACTCATAATTATTCAGACAGTAAAAATGTACTATCCTAACTTTTTCTTGTTCAAATTGTAAGAAACAAACATTTCAGGAACCTAGGTTTGTTCCCATCTTCAGACACTCAATTTTCTAAAACGAAACATGAAATGATTTTAATAATTTAACCAGATATTATATATTTCATGTTTTATTTCAGAAAATTGAGTGCCTAAGGATGAAAACAAACCCAGGTTCCCGAAACGTTGTTTCGAACAATTTAGATAAGAAAAATACAATTCTTCAATCGGATTTCTTTATCCAGTTTTATTTTAGACAGTCATATATTGTACGTTTGAAAATCAAAAGACTGATAAAAAGCCACAATGGAAATTAGGAAATTTATTGACATGTATCAGTTAAACTTTCAGAAACATTACTATCTAGACATTTCGAGGAGCACTTTCCCTCTTCTTCAGGAGTCTTAATAAATTATGCCATTCCTTCATAAAATCTATTTGTATTTTTTACAATAATGTAGCATTTTGCAATGTAGCAAACCTTCAACAACACCTTTCATGTGTCAGAAACCGTATTCTCTTATGTCAAGAGATCGTAATGTTTCAGAAAGTTTAACTAAATAATGTCAATAAATTTCCAAATTTTAATTATGGCTTTTAATTAACATTTTGGTTTTGAAACCTACATATTTGAAACCTAATATATATATATATATATATATATATATATATATATATATATATATATATATATATATATATATACATATATATATATACATATACATACATACATACATACAGTGTGTGTGTCTAAAATAAAAGTGGACAGAGAAATCTAATTAAAACCTAAAGATAGCAAGAAGATAGTGGAATTCTCCAATTGCTCTCTTTGGGTGTCGTTTGGGCCCACTGAGCGCCGCGCGGCGCCTGGCCGGTCGCAGGAAGCGCGCAGCTTTTCCCTGGGCCTCGCCGTGCGGCGCGGGAAGACGAGACGGGCCGGGCGGCACGAGACGCGGCGAGAGCAGGGCGGCGGCAGCGGCGGCCTTGCAGCCTACGAGCGCAGCGGAAGGCCGTGCCGCCCACGCGACGCCCACGCGCAGGCCGCCACGTCCGGAC
Source organism: Teleogryllus occipitalis (assembly GCA_011170035.1). NCBI lineage: Eukaryota > Metazoa > Arthropoda > Insecta > Orthoptera > Gryllidae > Teleogryllus > Teleogryllus occipitalis. The sequence continues at coordinate 122,284 of BLKR01001676.1, read as the reverse complement.
AGGCTGGTCGGGCACCCAGCTAATGAATCTGGCTAATTCGCAAGTTAGCCGATTCATGTTTGACGAAATAAAAGAGGCCATAGTACTATGTTGAGGAAGATGACCTCTTTTATTTCTTCATATAAGAACGTCAACAACACTGAATCAGCATTCCCACGATTCATGTTTACGTTAGGGAGTTAAAGCACGGCGTACCGTTATAGTAATCGACAGCAATATCGATCTTCTGTGCATGCACAGTTCGAGTATTCTATCGCTTTTGAGCGTCTGCTCATATTTCGGACTCCAGCCATATTTCGGACTTAAGCCGTACCATATGTTTTTTTATTTTTCAATATGATTAAAGTGTGATTTGAAGCGCTCTATTAATCAATCTGGTATTTATACTCCAGTTTGTTTTGATGGTACATCTAATAATTGTTACAACCAAGTTTCGAGGGAATGAATTCGGTAAATTTTTAAAGGCAGAAATCCCGTTATGCGCCTTCCTTCATTCTGAAGGGAATGAATGTGTCTCTTCAACCGCGCATATTAGTTTCTTAAAGTTTTACTTAATTACAGACGAAATTTAAATGCTTCTCCAAATTAATCTTTGATCAATATTTGTCCATAGCAACGTACCGTGAACCTATATAAGTAGATACTTTCGTAGGTAGTATACAAGTATACTGTAGACTTCAACTTTGTGTTTTACTTATCCAATTCGCCATCAACCTTAAATAACAACTAAAGAGTGATGATCATTTTATCTGGCAGATAAAACCATAGAAACACCTGATACCTTCCAATTGTTCTAACATTTTCAGATATGTTGGTGTTCCTCATGGACATACTTCGATTTTTCAAGTAGTAGTTCTGATATTACGAACTGTGATTCTTTTACAATATCTTAAGAAACAGATACTTGTATATAGTCGCTAGAATCTACGTAGAACATCGCGTATTCCATGTTTGTAATCTCCATTCTCTGATCAACGACACCAAACAGCCATTAGTGTACTCTCTGAAGTCACAATCACTGACTGCAACTAATATAAGTTATGGTCATTAATTTGTTGCGTCATTGTTTATGCAACGCGTCTCTTAACCTTTGTTGCGCGTTGAGCGCTTTTTTTTTCTGGAGTAATCCTCCGTTACTGTGTAATTATTACACTGAATAATTACTATATATGACAAGTCTCTTCACGTCGCAAGCAATCAGTGCCTTTTATCCCTTCGGCCAGGGGCTCGACGCCGTTAAATCCAGGGGTTCCTGGCCGGTCACCCATCCAGGAACCCGCGAGTCTCGGATTCGCTTAACCTTCGTGACTTCACGGAGTGTAGTAAACGAATTCGGCTAGCGCCGCCGGCTCAATTCATTACTCAATGGGACGTTGCCTAAAAGTGTTCGCGATTTTCATGCTAATCAAAAGTAAAATAATTTAAAATAAAACACGTGAAAATGAAATCTTGTATTGGTACGGGATTTAACAGATACTTGTTTTAGCGTTGTAGAGTCGTAGGCTAGGTTGTTTTAGCGTTATTTATTTCCATTCTTGTACCACAATTGCCTATTTCTTCACCTTCGCCTCTCTTCACCTGGATTCGAATTCGGTCAATGAAAACGCCCATCATGTGTGTACATAAAAGAAAATCCAGTTATACCAATGCACAGATTTGCTGCATGTAAAAGAACCTCTAGTCTATAAAACATGTTTGAGGTGCACTCGTCCATCGTTCGAAAACTTTAAAAACTCAACAAAAACGAATTCACTTCTTTTTCTTCTTTCCTTCCTTCTTGCTGTTGCCGCTGGCACTATAATTCAATTTAAGCCTTTGTCTGACCTTTGGGTATTTGCAGTACTTGGAAGTCTTTCTATAAAGATATTGGGCATCAGCTCATCTCCAACCCCTTAGGGTGGGAAAAGGACAGGATGGGAAAAGAAGGATCGCCAACGACCTTGTTGTTTATTGTGCTATTATTAACTTATTGTTTCAGGCACTGTCCTGCAATCCACCTAGAATTGACCTGAGAAAACCACTAACAGGGTCAATCAGAACACATAACCTCTAAAATACTCATCCCTATTTAATTGTCCGAAACAAGCTATTTATCGCAGTCTTGTGACAAAATATTCTGTTCACTTGTTCTCTCCATTTGAGTTAGGCTTCTATCACTTTTGCTTATTCTGCGTGTTAGAATCCCTATTTATACTGTTCTAAATAAAATATATTTTACCTCAGATAGGAGATACAGAGAAGATACAGCGTAAGAATTTTCACTGATATAATATCATAATTCGAAAATTCGGGAAGGCTGAGATTTGAGTAGTCACAGACCCTTCTGACGACTGGAGAGAATATTTCGCAAAAGTTTACCACGCGATTGTTCGTAATCTTCGCGTTTCAGAGTTCTCATGTGCAATGTTTTTGTTAGCGTGTGTGACCCTCTTCCTGAATACTGTCATGCAGTCTTCAAGGAATAGCGGGCCCTCTGAAATGGAACAGCGGAAATATTATGTTCCGTTCGAAGTCCTCCATGTTGCATGCTGTTCCCAACGCTGTTGTTAGTTCTACATTGCTTCTGACTGAAGTTCTATACATTAGTACCCATACAATGACGAGGAATAAGAGTGAATTCTTGTTCCATCCAGTAATATTTCACGGCCTTCAACATTACCCTTTGTTTACCTTATGTTCCTCGACTCTTGGTATGTAGAGAAAGCGATACTTATATTTATAATAAGCTAACATATAACAAAGTAGGACCTAGAATAGATTATTTACCTACTTTGGAAAAGTTTCAAATAAAAATGTTTATTAATTACATCTTTTAACAAGGTTGTTGCTAAATGTACTTGTTATTCTATGTATTGTCACATTATTTAACTATTATTAATCTTGTATATTCTATAGGTATTATAATTGAGATTTCAATATCCCAAAAAATAAAATTATGCAGTAACATCTGTACCGTATTTAATAAATTCATTTTGAATTTGGGATACCTAAAAATAAACTTCATAAAATCTTTCAGCAGACATACTTTGTCAAGCAGCACTCTTAACAGACAAATTCTTTTGCAAATAACTACTTATTTACTTGTTTTGTGTAAACATTTCAATATATTCCCTATTTTTTCAGCAACAAAAAATCAATGTTTATGGCCTAGATTCCCATCGAGACAACCAATACGGAAATAAGCATTTAAACGCTCCTGGATTGTAAAGTACTCGTAGTTTCTCTCTTGCACCATAGCATGTTTGAGTTTAACATTAATAAATAATTACTATTATTATTTATATACTATTATTATTGATTGTTATTATTATTATTATTATTATTATTATTATTATTATTATTGTTGTTGTTGTTATTATTGAGCCTAACATGATTTCTATTAATAGAAACAACACTAAATGCAAATTTTTTTGTTTTGTTTTAGGTGAGTAAGCTGAAACTCAAAGGAAGAAAACTACTTCTGTTGTTTGAAAATATCCTTTATCGGTAAGAGAATGAATTGGAAAATAATTATTAGACATCTCCTGTGATTTGTCCATTAAATCATTAATAGTTGTGGTACAAAAGGGCACAGACCTCGGTCAGGGCTAGCTTTTCGGTTCCGCCTCTCCCTTTTCCCAGCTGCCATTTATTTGTGCCTAAATGACCTATCAGGATTTCTCGCGATACCTACCGCATCTCTGGGGTCATTCCCAGTGAAGAGCACCTTTGCGCAGGCCGTGTCCCTATGTATATTTGACCACGGTATCCCTTGCGCCTACATCTGTGCTTGTGTCATTGTTCTGGATGTAGGGATCCATTTCCTAAATTACGCCCAGAATGTGCACACAGTTACCTTGGAGGCCAACAAATTATAAAAGGATTAGGGTATAGATATACTCGAGGGACTCAGAATCCACTCCAACCCCCACGCCACGAACACAACTTATTTTACTCAATCAAGTATATTTTCGAAACATTATTCCTCACCTAACTCAAAAATGACCATGTTTGAGCCGTCACTTTTCACGGAGAAAAAACTTAGAACATGTTTGGTACAGCAATGCGAACATTTTATGTCCTTATAACATTTCGGACAGTCGATTATTTTACGTGATGTATATATTTCACACGTTCACAAATATGTACGCTGATTTCACCTTCACAAAAATGTCTCTTCTCGTACTTGCTTCAAACTGTCAACAAATCTTTGAAATCATTTTTACATTTTGCTTTTTGAACACTGAAAAGGTTTCGGATATTGCTGGCACAACCACACTTTATAAGTAACTGTTCAGGGAAATCGCGAGTGATAGAAAAAGAAATGTACTCACGGTTAATTCATCAAAATCTTTACTGAAATTCTCAAACTTAGCCTAACACCACGATTTACTGTTGGTTCCGTGACGTCGACGTTCCATAAAAAAAGTCGTATATAATTTTTTTTCCTACGGCTTTTTCCTGCTGACAACCGGCTACACTTTACGACCCGATGGGACGCATATTATATATGTGCAGTATTATATCAGTAATATTTCAAGGCCTTATGAATATATAAGTATCTAATATGGTCAAAGTTACCTCCATTCATATAACTGTACACCAGTGCGAGAACAGCGATATAATTTCTGCACGTTTAGTATCACACTTTCATTGATACTGATCTTGTGAAGGCACCTCGTGGCGCAGCGGGGCGACGTTCAAAGTTGTTAAAAGTATTTAGAAATAAAGACTCGATTTGTCGGTTTAAATTGAAGTTGTAATTTAAGTTGTGGAATGGAGCATGTTATCAAGTAATAATTGCATATTTTAAGTTACCAAGTAATAATTTCTTAACGAGGTTTCATAAAAAAGTGTAAAGAAGTGTAAAAAAGTGTAAAAATGTTTAGAACACGTAAATAATGATGCTGGCGTTTTTTCGCCTAGTCTGAAACTCCAGTATAACTCACTTGAAACGTTCCTGAATAAAGATCGCAACACCGAAAGCCGCAAACTGTAATTCTAATAGCAATTGTAAATAAAAGTAATGTCTGGCTTGAATGTTCAGTATCGTGTGAAATGTAAATTATAAAGTGGTTGCCTAACGAGAAATTGGCCGAAATTTCGAAATGAATAACAAAGCGATGTGCATTTAAAATTAAGGGGTTGTGTTTATAAAATTATTACTATTACAATCCGTATCGTTATAAAACATTACATATAAGTACCTGCAGGAGATAACGACCAGGTTATCGCAAGCCTCTGAGGTCATTATGCACGATATCTGTTGTTACAAATTGTTTTTACTGGCACTCTATCATGGGAATATCTTTATTCTATTGCATTTAAATTGAAGTTAAGTGTTTCGTATTGTTTTACCGCAAATAAATTCCCACGGAGAAAAGATTAGAAATTGAGGTAGGAGGTGGTGAAATGTTTTCTCGCATAATACTTCGACACATGCCTAATTATTATTTAAACTGAGTACATACTATTTCAGAAACTCTTAAGGGTCTCCCTAAAACCGATACGCTGTGCCCTGGAGGACCGCGGTTTGAGAACCTATTACTGATTTTAAAGGAAATTTTGAAGAGAAAACAAACAAATTTAGCGTTAAGAAAATTAAATTGTGTGATATTATTGTAATGTGTACAGTGAAATGAATTATTAATACGGGAGATCGATTTTGTCCTGTCAGTTTTGACTGTTTCCCCTCTCCCCTAGTACATCACAAAACAAACGGCTAATGCGATAATATTTATATCATTTCATATCTGAAGAATATCAAAACCATTCGATCATCAACAAAATCAATTGAATAATATTTCGGTGCTTCATTATCAAACAGTGAAGGATTGAAGAACACACTCAATTGAGGAGTTGATTGGATAACCCGGAAGAACGGGATGGGTCGCATCGGTGCGTGAAGCACAGAGCACATATCGAAGGGAAAGGATCTCGAGTTTTACGCAATACGCAGAGGATTTCTTTCGCCCAAGTGCTCAAGTAGACGCCCGAGAGAATATCTTCCGCAGAAATAATGTTATAAGTGGAATGCTTATCTTGCACTCTACTTATTGCAGATGTCTCTAGTTAGCAGTGGGTAATAATGCAAAAGAAAAAGTGAATACATTTTATGCATTGAAAGAAAGCATTGACTATTTGCGAGCTCGGCAATGAAGGGAACGCGTGCTACTAATAGCGAATGCCCAAGTTCCTACTTTTGAGTTTTTGATCCGTGCACTTCAGCATTGTCTTCTATTTTAACATTTTTATCGATCACGTGCGTCTTTAACCCCTGTTAACACACAACCCTCCAGGTTTGTTAAGTGCTCTTGTACCTACCTGCATGTTAAGAACTTTAACATCCTTAGCAACGTGAACAACCATCGATTCATCGCAAGTCAAATGTTTGTTAAGAAAAGCCATGGCGATGAACAAAACATCAGATTCAAACAATTCAGAAGCGATTCACATTGGTTTCGGAAATAATTATTCCTAAATGTAATATAATTAATAATACGACAGAAATATGTATATTAGGTAAATTAACCTCATGTTCTTCACATTCCATCAAATGACACTACTCCGATAATCGTATTTTCTGACGATGTGAAGGCGTTGTCACTGAATGTCAACGGCAATTACCTAACCGAATTTCATTTACTTAGTTATCTTTAGGCTCAGGAGAATTATTTGCATCCAATTTTCTCGAACCACGGTATACGAATATTGTTTATATAGACACATCGCGAGCAACACCCCACAATATCGTACTAACGTGCCGCAGCAACAGAATTCATATGTTTACTATAGCAGTAATGTAAATTTTCGCATAATTCGTGAGATTTTATGGTGACCGATAAAATGAATATAACACGAAATGTTAGTGTTGTTACTGCCTCGTCCAAACTAAAAATCTCGGATCCACTACGGTCCGCCTCGATTTTTAACTTTTGGCTTTGATATTAATGACACTCATAACATTTCTAGGAATGTTAATTGCTATAAATTTGTATTTATTATTATCTCTTAAACCTTCTCGAAATTCCAAAATTTCCGTGTAAATATTTCCTTTCTTTGATCTGTGATAACTTAGTTGTGCATTACAGTCTCTCAGGTCGGTGTTTTGCTACCAGGGCCGGTTAACATTTCTTACCTTAAATTGTTTGTAAGCATAGAGCACAGTGCACTTAATGGTAGAAGTGCAATTTTTACTCCAATTTTTGAATTTTCAGAAAATTGAAGATATGTATTTTTTAAATCTCCCGCACCTAGTTTGGCGTAGGGAGATTTTCAAGAGACAACCCGAACAACAGAAAATACAATTTCAAGGTGTTTTTTCGCGATTTAAAAATAATGGAGCATGGAGGCGCAATTCTGGCTTGAGATTCAGATTCACCGCAACGACAAATAGAATCATGTGTTAAGTCTTTGGGACTGACAACAACACTCGAAAACAAAAAACACTGTGGTTTCTCGCTATTTAAAACTAAAGTAGTTAAAACATGTACTTTCTCGCCCGTATTTTTACGAAAAATTACGACAAAGTACCTGTTGTAAATGACCTTATTTCAAAATTTATTTTAAGGAACAGATTTCATCAAGGAAAAAATCTCTTTCTTTACAATTTTAATTGTAGGAAGACGCCGAAAAAATTTTGACATTTTGCAATTTTCGAAAAATCAGGTTTTCAACGAACATGAGACTGCCACCATTCTCTTAAACGTCCTTCACATTATCCAACAACAAAATTTAATCAAAAACTATGGAGCCGTATTTTTGAAAATTTTGAAAACGTCCCATGGGTTTGTTGTAAAGTACCCCCCAATTTGAAATATCGGTTTCAAATTAAAAGAGCTGTGACATCAGCTAGATCGATTGGGGAATATCAATTTTGGATACCACTCTCTACTCCGTAGCAAGAAACCAAAAAATGAAATGTGATGGGGCAATTCTGGCTTCATATTCGGATTCAGCGCCTCGAAATACTTAGAGAAACATGCCTCAATTCTTTGGGTCCGACAACTTTTTTTTTGTAGGTATATGCCTGTGTAATCGATGCTATAGGCTTCTTTTTAATGCAATATATTGTTCACTATTAGATGTTGAAATCATTTCATGTTCAGTGTTTTTGAAAGTATTATTAGTTTTCGCGTAATGTTGAGTAAAATCATGATAATTTTCTACAAAGACGTAAATATAATTTTCTCAAGATAGGATTTTATTTTTTCTTTTTCACTTTTTGACTGTAGAGAAAATAGCACTGAATTTTATTGTCACAAGTTCCACTTTCAGTAAGTTTGGAATTATTAAAAATTTGTATGTAGTGAAAGTTTTTTTATGTATCCCTCTTGCCATCTGCATTGTTCAACTACCCGGCGCACCGTGACCGCGGAGTGTAATGGTTGGCGTGCTGAACGCATAAACCCATGTTCTCGAGTTGAAATCCAGCGCGGGGAAAATAGTTCGTGGGTTGGGAACACTCGAGAAGAATGTGGTGTGTTAATGAGGTGATCCCAAGAAGTCCATTGCTACTCGCAAAAACTATGCAACAGAGTTCAAATGTGCGAAACTTTCGCACGGATTCATCTAGTATTATATTATTAAGTAATCATTAGAAATAATATAAGAATATATGTATTTTTGTAACACCACTAGTTTATGTTCATTTTCTAAATATGTTTGTACATCACAAATTAAATATCTTCTCGACTGTTCACAAATACGAGTTGTTGGTGGCTCTTGCTTAAGGGTAAGCCTGATTTCCCATATAAAAATAAAAAAAGAGTAGGCATTTACTTATAGGCGATCTTCTGGAATAAAGTTCGTGCTTTGCTTACTTTACATATACTAATTATAATTCCTTAGTACATTTTTTATCTATTAATTGTTATGCATATTTTTTCCACTTTGCTAATCACATCGTACACAAATATTTACTATTTACTTTCGATTGCACATATATTTTGGTAAGGTTCTAGAAATGTTTCTGAAATGTTCCTAGGTTCCTAAAAGGTTCCTAGAAATTCATGAACCTCTTAAATTATTATCTTCCATTTAGAGTCGGTGTTCTGACAATCTTTTTATTGTTTATTTGGAATCAATACACCGTCAGCGAGTGAATCCCGAAGACCTTGAATACAGGGTCCGTGGCTTCTTTGGTCACAACCAACCAATCGACGCATTCACTTCGCTTCAACAGACCACAGTCGCCCTTCAGTCATTTCCTGGACACCTCCTGGAGGCTGAAGAGAGATGAACTCCCCACTGCACAGAATTCTTCTTTCTCTTCTTCTTCTTCTTCTTCTTCTTCTTCTTCTTCTTCTTCTTCTGCCTGAGTGAGGGAATGATGAATGAATATTGATTGCAGTTGCGTCAACTAATTAGGACAGTTCCGTAAGTGTATTGCATTTTCTATCCTGGAGGGGGCGGTGTTCCTCCCCCGCTCGAACATGACATCCCGTATAGACCTAACGTCGGCGTACGCGGGTTTTCCCCTCTCCAAGTATCTCCCCGAGCTGGAACACGCTCGCTCTAGACAGGTCTCCAGACATGTGTGGCAGTGTTGTGCATGTAAGTGTAAGTGTGTATGTGTAAGGGCAAAGGAGGGGGTCAAGGGCTCCGTTTCTAAGAATTTCGTTGTTTCGGCATTCGTCTGATATTGATCGGAGAAACCACGGAAAATTCCGATCAAAGAAGCCAGCCGCTACAATAGTCCTGCAGACAGTGGTCGAATTCGACCCAGCTATGTAGCTAGTCTAGATCTCCATCTTTGTTCTTCATCTTCCCCTTCCTGTTTCCTTTCTTCTTCTTATTCTCCTTCTTTCTCTTCTTCTTCCCCTTCTCCGTTTTCTCCAGAACGGTTGCTGTCGCTCGGTTGCCGCCCTCGCTATTTAGGGCGGCGTTTTATGATGTAAGTGAAGAAGAAACCCTACAAAGGTGTGCTAACTGCATTGTTAGTACTCGCATGTGTCAGTCGGTCCCGCGCCCTCGATCAGGAACTAAAGTTACAAGCCATTCAAGGCGTCGCGATGGTCATGGCTTAACCTTCCAACGGAAGAAGGCCTTTCGTGGCTGACTAGTTAGCTGGGTCAAGCGACTTCGTTGTGGGGAGGAACGCAAGCTTCGTGATTTCCTGTGATCACGCTGGGCGAATCGCGAAATGACAAACACCTGCGTTAGAACCTCTTTTACTATTCAACCCTCTCCTTTTCCTTCGGTCCTCACCGACTAAATCTTTTAAGCCTTTCGACTCAGAAAATTTAAATCCAAAGGTTGAGCATGATAGTGTACATCCTTTTTTATGTATAGGCCAGTGATATAGTTGGGGGGGGCGCTACGCCCCGGGTGGCACCATTTTAGGAGTGACACCAATGAGATAGTTAGAATTATATAATTTTAATAATTTATTTAAAAGTATATATATATATATATATATATATATATATATATATTAATTTAATAGTTATATATTTAAATCATAAATACTAAAAAAGCAAAGAAATTATGTAAACTAAAACACCAAGCTTTAAGCGGTAAGGGCCTATTTTCAATGGTCAGTCTCGATTTCAACGATTTCTTTATCTTCATGGGTGAACTTTAATTTGCGGGCGGGGTATCATTAGTTTTGCTCCGGGTGGCACCAACTGAAGCTACGCCTGAGGTGTATGCCATACCGCATCTTGTACAATAGGATACTCGGACAGAAGAAAAATAACTAAACAGCAATTACTACGGTAAGAACGCAGTTCATTACAATTCCAATTAGCAAATCAGCAACCTCGAATAGGGATGCGTGGAACAGGAAGATCCGTAGCTCCGGCGCCCAGCTGCCCAAGCGGCGGCGGAGGCGGCGGCGAGGCTTCGCGTGCGTCTGTTACGTAAGTTCCGGCGGCGTGGCGCCGCCGTCAAGGGCTTCGGCCGCGTAACCGAGGGAGGGTGCCTGCGTCTTTTATGCAGCGAGCCAGGAAACGCGGCCTGTTCCGGGACGCTGGCTCGTTCCGGGATTCGCGCCCGCGGGATAACCTTTGAAGAGTAGCGCTGGTAGACTGCGTACTTCCGTCACATCCTGTTATAATATCGGAATCGGTTAATCACCGTACGTACCATGCTTGAATCGCTCTATACATTTAATGTATTTGCATTTTCATCTCAAACATTCCAATGGAAATATCAAGCTTGGTCGAGTCCCGACGGTGGCAGGATTTTCGACTCTAGCTTGTGAGCTAGGAAGGTAACTCTTCCCGGTTGAAAGAGTATCTGTATGAATACCGGAAATTCGTGCATATTAGTATATGAATGATGGGAGATTGTGATCGGGTAACTCGCCGCCAGGATTTTAAATCATTTCACCGGGAGAGGTGGCTCAGGGCATCAACTGATGTCACTGCAGTCCCTCTGACCGGGAGGTCCTAGGTTAGAGTCCCGACGGTTACAGGATTTTCGACACTAGCTTGTCAGCTAGATCGAAATTTCGTCGCTGTCTGGAGGAGAATTCTAACGGCCGGCTGCTCTGATTGATAGTTTTCTGTGGTCTCTCCGATCAACACGCGACTGCCGGAGCAGTACCCTAACCAACGGGCCAAGGACCGCGCGCGATCTTTCCCTCCTCTTCCTTGTTCTATCCTCACACCTTACACACACACGTACATTAACATGCACTACACTACCACACATGCCGGGAGACCGGTCGGGGACTTACAACTTGTCCCGGTTGGGGCGGTGTCCCGCTGATGGGAGGTACCTGTTTGAGGAGTCGACGGTAGGTCGGCACCGGATCTCGCCATCCAGTGGGGAAAGATCACCGCTACCTCCCGAAGAGAAAACATGCACTACACTTACGGGACTAATGACCTCAGTTGTTGACGCGCCCGGAATTACTAATCAATCAAACAATCAAGCTTGGTGGTGTTGCTGATGATAATCATCACACGACCGACTATTTAAATGATTTTATGTATATTAAAATATTATTTATTTTTTACGTTAAAAACTGTGGGTAATGTGCCATGGGGAAAAGTGTATTCTGGTGCAAGTTTTCTTAAGTTCTGGGATCCCTACCGTAACCCATATACAATTCTAATAAAAACGAGCGATTTAGTTCAAAATATTGGCTCCCGCGTAATAAAAACTATTTGGAAAATAATGCTATATTATTAATTAATCGTTTAAGTATTTTGTCACATTGATTTATTATCCTTGTTAACATAAATTTGATGTGTTATTTATAAAGTGATCGTATAAATATAATTCTCCGAAGTTGGGCTTCCGAGTACTCAGTGGAATCACAGGCCAAAAAATGAGAGGTGGCCACTTCCGTCGCTAAACGGAATGCGACCATAGACATCCCAACATGAGAAGTAAACTTGCAGACATAAAATAAAGCCTACGTCTCTAAATGAAGCTCCGCTACATTCAACATGAGTCGGAACCACACACATCTCACATTAAGACGAAACCATCGACATCCCAAAACAAATCGGAACCGCGTACGTCCCAAACTCAGACGTGACCACCGACGTCCCCAGAGGTGATCCGACAACAAACGCTACCAGGTCAGTCGCGACCACCTTTTTTTCCCCCTAGGGCTTTTATCCAGCCGACAGCCGGTTGCCCTTTAAGTCCCGAAGGGACGCATATTCGACCATACACTAGACAAACACTTGCGGGCTCCTCTGATCTGGAGTCAGCAGAACGTGAGGCCCTCCGCGACAACACACACACAAAGTCAAGGGACAAACAACCATGCCCAAGGCGGGACTCGAACCCGCGACCCTTCGGACCGAAGCGCTGAGTCGGTACTCGCTCTTAGCCACCTCGACCATCCAGGTCGGCAGTCGCGACCACCTACTTCCCAAAATCCCACGCCACGAATCGAGGCGCTTCTCCTCCAAGGTCCGAGGGAATTCGCTTGTTCCGGAGCGGTCGCTCGTTCCGGGCTTCGCGCGCGCGGTGAATCGGCCCTGCGGCCGGCGCTGGCCGGCGCGTCGTGGGCTGACGCGAACACGGGGCCGCGGACGCCCTACTTGCGCGGCGGACGGTGAGGACAATGCAAGTACGTCGCGTCGCGTCCTCAGAGGAACGACCGCGTCCTTTCAAACGCGTCGCTTGCCTCGCCTGTATTGATCCCGCAGGGGGCCGCGGATATTGTCCGCGGCAAATTGCGGTTGTGCGGACGCTGGATGCGCCGCGTGTGATTTCCGCTTCTTGAAGACCCCGCCCCCTCCCTTCCTCTCCTCCCGCCCCTACCGCCGCTCGCCTGTGAAATAATGCGGCGCTTCGGCGCGTTGCGGCGTCCACAGCGCGTATTGTTTTGGTGTTGGCCGCAGAGAGATTCTAAGGAAAAGGCCCGGGTCAGTGTGTGATTCCCACTCCGTCGCGAAATCTCCCTCGACGTTCGTGTGAAAAGCCTTGCTTTATAATTGATTTGCTCGACGCGAATATTGTTCGGCATAAATTGCGTGTTATTTCCGTTCAAACGGGTTTCGCAGACGGTCATTTCCACTCGCCGTGATGTTCTGTGCGGTGATTTTTGCTATTGTACGACCCGAATTTCTGGACGCGGCTCTTGTTCGCTTGAACGTTCTTGTCCAAATTATACGAAAAAGTTTTCATGCTACCTTCTGGACGATAAATATCATATTTTTAAATGGAAATAATTCATACAATGATGCACATAATGTGCATTTATTACGTATGTATATTTATAAAGTACTCGTCTCATGATACCGAATTCAGTATGGCTTACACGTGATGAAATCACCTCGCTATTAGCTACGCATATTTTTTATTCTTTTGCCTGAGTGATTCAAATTTAATGGATTTTTTTGTGACCCATATGTTTCGAAACAGAAGCTGACCCGAAATGTCGGTCTGAATACTTATCACAAGTAACGGTACCTTAGAAAATGAGAAATTGAAGATTGAGAGATTCATTAAAACATAATATTGAAGTATTCATCTACATCTACCAGAGTAAATCGAAAACTATTACCGAGAACAGACGACTTCCTGAATCTCTCGATTTCTAAACTTCCGGGACGTTGTGAATTGATTTACACTTATTAATTTATATTTTTTGGCGACACGTAAAAAAATGCCAGGGGAATAATTTGCGAAGAACACGGTAATTACCGTGTCTATATCCGGTAGGAATAAAGAAGGCGATAGATATTAAAAATAAATAATTAATGTTTAAGTGAATGGTTAACCATCAGGCAACGATTAGCCTCAGACAAAACGTGTTCCTACAAGAATCACAAGGAGACTTAAACCTTCAGAACTTATCCACCGCCTGACGCTGTGTAGAATACCTACAACTGCTGTTACTTCTACGAAACCGGAAAGAAACCATCACGTTTTTTAATGGACGCAGACGTAAAACAAACATCACTTCTCGGGCACATGACGATTCATTCATCAACCAATACATCTGCACACAGACCGGATTGTTAGGCTGGACCAGTAGCAACGGCGCAGTTCAGTGGGTCTTGGGAGTCACCCTTGTTTGCCGCTTGTCAAATATTGACGTAACACGTGGACACAGCGAGGGCTTCCTCGCGCCCGGCGGAGGTCGAGTCGTGGGCGAGACGGCGATGCGACATTACGTGGACACTTGCGCCCGCCCAAGAACAGCCGAACAACGTCTCCCAGTGGACGGATTACGCCGGCGACGGCTTACCGCTGACCTTTATAGAAGGCTGACGGCAGTTGCATGCCACGCTTGCGAAGCCTTAAAAGCGACGCAGAAAAGCAGAGCGCAGCGGGCGACTCGGAATTAATCTGGTTTGGAATCCCATGCTTGTGAGTTCGACGCTCGACAGATCCTTCCTTCGGGATACCGCATAAAGTTTTGGGTTGCATTATTTTGGAATTTTAACACTATACATTGATAATTCATAAGCTATTATTTTTTTGTTTATTTTTCCGTATTTTCAGTGAGAATCCGTGCCCGGAATCACAATCAATCAATCAATCAATCAACAAGTGACACTAGCCTACCGGTGGGTTTTGTGACTATTTGGTCCATCATTTCCAAGTACATCAATGGAGTTGTTTCACTTCTTCCTCTTGCCGATGCCCAGGAGTAGTGTCCATAGATCGATTAAAATATGTGCTCCCTTGCGAATTTCATTGACGTCATGGGAATCAGTCCGCCACGATGTTTTTGTTAAATGGAAATGTGATTTCACATCCCGCAGTGTAGAGGTCTAAAAGTAATGGACCATTCTCTCCGTGATCCTCGTTGTTACTTTCGAGATAAGGTGATATTAAGATGTACCTAACGCGAGTCTATTCTGTGCGAAATACATTTCTTGACAGGCAGTCTTAATTTATATATGACACGAAACGTATAGTACCTTTTCAATTAATTCATGTTGAACCTTGATATGATTCTCAAAACAGGCCACCTAAGATGTCTTCCAATTATTTTCTATGAAGCCTACTATCAAGCCGAATTGCCATAATATAATTCGTTATTCGGTTTGATTTTCTATTAAAATAATAAATCATGTAATGAAGATCATGAAAGAAGAACTTAACAATACACATTTGGATATTTTTACAAAGCTTGTCAGCAATCTTTGATATTTCGTCATTTTAGTCATTTTAGTCAGTTTATTTTAGTCATATTAGGTCCATTCATTTATTGAAAAGGAAGATCCTTCCTGATTAAGCTACACAGAATTCTTGTTACTATAGACTGATACTATAGACCATAAAAACATCGTTGCGTGCGCGATAAACTCTACCAATTTTGTTGTATTCGATTTTATGTGAGAGCACGTGAACATAAGTATTTGATTATTTCTGGCACACAGGTGATTTGTGTATCTCAAAGGAACTTCATGATGTATAAATTATCATCGGTGAACATACTCTATTATTCCACATTATTATTATTCATGTTTCAAAACAAAAAAACAAGGAATATGAATTGTTGCGATGGGACACGATAACACAAACCGTTCGTGGCGGGAAATCCCACACTTCATTTGAATTCAACGCGCATGTGCATTCCAGAGGGCGAGCGTTGCTTCATGCATCGGCGATTATTTAGTGGAAGGCTCTGTGCCTGCCGGTGCCATATTCTTTCCTGTCTCAGGTCTTGAATTTCTCTTTCCTGTATGATCAACTTTAGCAATACTATTTTCACCTCATGAAAATTAAGTCGTATAAGAAATGGACTTTTGAGACTTTGAGGTTTAAGTGTGTACATTGCAAAAAAATACTGACGTATCAACATATCGCTCACTTACTGCAACAGAGGCATAACTAAAAAAAAGCTTGTTTTTTAGAAGAAACGTTTAAAATTTTTAGTTGGTACAGCATTCCTACAATTGGTCTCTAGTGATAAATTTGCGAAGTACAGGTAAACCATTACAGCAGTATAAAGAGCTCGAAAAATCTTATTTCTTCAAAATAATAACTCGTTTGTGGCCAATTTTGATTTTTGACTCTCTTACAACAAATTAGCTATATACAAAGAATAATTTTGTAACACTTTCTACACTGAGAACAATTCCCATTGTTCCTTAAATGATTTCATTAGGACAGACACTTTCTCCAGGCTAGCAAAAATCGAATGTTGTTTTCAAATAACCCCATTGATTTCTGAACATCTCTAATGTATGAAATTTCGGATCATTTAATTTCGTCAGCTAATTTTACGCTGATCATGATTGGATTAAATATATAACATTAAACGTTTTTAGATAAACAAGTTCAATAAGAAACTACTCTGTATTTTACAATCCCATATTCAATAACTAATCAATTAAAATTTAATTTGCATCAATGAACGTAGATACATTTAATTAATAATTAGTTGTTTCATAATAAAACATAATTATAAATTATATTAGAACGTTTCCTTCATTTGAAATCCCTTTTGTGTTACGGAGGTGGTAGGGCTTTCAATTTTATTTTCATTAGAAATTATAATCTACTATCTAAATAGTTCCATGCATTGCCCCGTAGGAATCTTAACCTATTCAAGTTCATTCGCCGAATGAACCTCGCCATCTGTATTCTGCGTCTTCGTAGACGTCTGAACAACTCAACAGCTGCATGAACACTGCATCATTACAGTACTTGTGAGCCGGTTTTTACGTCTGTGTAGTAAAACTTAGTGAGAGAGTCTGCCACAAGGATTATGGTCTGACGTAGGGCATTAGCATCTGAGCGACAACCACTCCAAGGCCATGTTGTGTGGAGCACGCGTGCATGCCGGAGCAAGAGAGGCTACTTCGTCGCACGTCGGGCACTTAGTAAGCACGTCGAGTATCCTAGACATTTCTGTGCGGCACGAGAAACAAAATTCAGCATTCAGTACGGTAATGAGTGCTGTAAAAACGGAAACCTAGATCTGTCTGGGAAATTCACACGTTGGTTTACGACAGTTTCCTAGGGCCTGCCCTGTGTTATTCACTTACGAATACCCTGATTTGATTAAACGTTCGAAGAAATGAATGCTGGTAAGAGTATTTATAAAATGAGAGGATTGCAAAGTAACCCCCTCTAGTTTGCTCCTTTCGGCAATATAGTTCGGTATCTGTCAGGTAAACGTCACGTGAACGTGTAAAGTCAGTTCACCAGAATGCTTCAAAATCTCTGCTAACGGAAATATCTCCTTTCCCTTGGGTACATGGTTCGTCAACTACTTAGTATACTCATTTCCCATACCATTTACTTCACACTAATTGCCAACACCAATTTGGTAATGAATTATTACCAGATCATAGTGTAAAGTTCACCTCTTAGAAATCCTTCGAGTACTGACCTCGTAATTTTAATTTGCGTGTAAATTGTGATTTTGTTCTTGCAAAATAATATCGATTATTTTCCACAATATTCTTGAGGAGGGAAGTCGTGAATCTACAGTATCCTTGGATACACATTTGGCTGAGATGCCGTCACCGAAATACTAATTAAACTACGACTACTACTAATTAAACGAGCCGCCACCTGGCATACGCCGCTATACACACCCATACATCGTTTACAATTTTTACCATTTTCGACGATAAAATAAATTATTATATTCCTGTTGTAGGAGGAATTCGTTTGCTGGAATAAATGTCCCATTCTTCTAAAATGGCAGTGTCCACCTGGAATACGCAGCTGTACACGAGCCGCCACTCTAAAGGAAAACCTGCAGTTTCGCGGAGAAGTTGGAACCCTACCCTCCGCCCAAGGCTGAACTCCTCCGCTGTAGAAGCCCCGCGTCGGACGTCGAGCAGCAGTCGTCGCAGCAGCCGTGTTCGATTGCTCCGTCTCCCCGTGCAGAGGGTGGCAGAACGGACCCTGGGCACCTCGCCATTGCACTTTAATGTAGTAGTGTTTGCCGCTGCAGTAATATGCTTCCCACTCTCTTGTTCTTTTTCGCCTTCTAGCGTTATTTCCCTTTCAGGATGTGGACGAGTCCATAGAGCTCGATACTTGGCGATCCTTGCCAATTGAGGCGTTGGGTATAAATAATGCAGCCTGGCATATTGGACGAAATTGGATTAATTGGATCAGAATGTATTAACTCCACAAATCATTTCAATTTAGTTTTTTTCAAGAGAATTGTTAATATATCCTGAGTTTTGAACTTACATCAAAGCTAACACGAATTTAGTTCATTTCCACTTACTACTCAATTTCAGAAACCGAACAATATACTGGTCTCTGTTGGCTTCTGGTCGTGGCGACTTCAGTCGACATATTGCGGATATTTCTGACGGGAAAGGGAACAGATTTATCGTCGATCTAGAATTCCTTCCTTCCCAATAATTCATTCTTTCCATTAGGACAGAGGCGTGACTTGTTTCGTGGTCTATCTTCAGTTAGTTTGAGCGAAGAAAACTATTATTTTCTCGAACAATCTATATATATAAAAGAAAGTCGTGTTAGTTACACTATTTATAACTCAAGAACGGCTGTACCGATTTGGCTGAAAATTGGTGAGCAGGAAGCTTAGAGCCAGGAGACGGACATAGGATACTGTTTATCCCGTTCGACAGCGTTCCTGTGTGAGAACGCGCGTTTTTGCACGTTTTCGCATGATTTCGCATGTTAGCGGTCATTGTTGCCTGTTGTAACCCATTGTTGTAACGCCGCACTGATAACAGAAGGCGATAATGATATAGCCGCCTTTCGTTCGCCGTTATATCTATATAAAAGTCGTGTTAGTTACACTATTTATAACTCAAGAACGGCTGTACCGATTTGGTGAGCAGGAAGCTTAGAGCCAGGAGACGGACATAGGATACTGTTTATCCCGTTCGACAGCGTTCCTGTGTGAGAACGCACGTTTTTGCACGTTTTCGCGTGATTTCGCATGTTAGCGGTCATTGTTGCCCGTTGTAACCCATTGTTGTAACGCCGCACCGATAACAGAAGGCGATAATGAAAGCCGCCTTTCGTTCGCCGTTATATCTATGTATAGTCGTGTTAGTTACACTATTTATAACTCAAGAACGGTTGTACCGATTTGGTAAGCAGGAAGCTTAGAGCCATAAGACGGACATAGGATACTGTTTATCCCGTTCGAAAGCGTTCCTGTGTGAGAACGCACGTTTCTGCACGTTTTCGCGTGATTTCGCATGTTTTCGCGTGATTGCGCACGTTTTCGCGTGATTTCGCGGGTTTTCGTATGTTTGGGCGGAACGGAGTTCTCTGTTAAGGCGGAACAGAGTTCGCCGGGTCAGCTAGTATATTCATAAAACCATGCAGAGTTTTGTTAAATAGAATTGAAATGATTTCTTTTTAGGTTAATGGGAAAAGAAAGCATTTCAACTCTTTGATCTGCATTCCTGCAGGGTTACAATTACACAAAGTGTCCCACCAACTATGGGCCATCCCATGACTTCTTAACGGTTCATGATACCGAAATACAGTTTTCTCTCAAAAATGGAAAATCATGGAACAAGTAATATGCAGTAGAGATTTTATTTGAAATACTTTTAATTTTCGAGAAATTTATTAATATTTGATTTTTTAAATGGAACCGTATATTTTTCTTACTACCAATAGATATATCAGGAGGAATGCAATGATGACCTTTGGGAAAGGTGGCCTTTCAGGCACCAGGACTGTTGGGCCGCGAAAGCCATCTTCCCCAAAAGCGATAGTTGCAATGGCCGCTATAGGAAATATTGCACCTTTAATTTAAAATCTCATGTCAAAAAGTATAATTTTATATTCAAAATACTATCAAAACCTTAACATATGTCACACCATTACATTCCTCTTTTTATGATCTATCTATTGCTAGTGAGAAAAAAACACGGTTCCATTTCAAAAAAATAGATGATTAAAATTATCGAAAAATAAAAAAACAATATTTATATTTCAAACAATATTTCTACAGCATGCCCTATGATTCCGCATTGTGGAACGAAAACAGCATTTCGAGATCGTGAACTATTTAGAAGTTACAAGGGTGGCCCATAGTTGGTGGGATTACATGTACAAAGAGTTTTTACTGGCAGCCAGATTTTGGACTTTTTCGTAGAGGAAATAAATGCAGTTGGGGTACTATACACACTGCCCTACAGCTAAATCCTGGTGAATTCATATTTAGAGACCCGGTCCTCCTAGCTTCTCGCGCACATCTCGCTTGCCTTCGTAGGTCATGAATCCATCCCAATTGAATTACTTCCGCAATCCACAAACTGAATCACAATTCACTTTTGATCCTGGTTCTTAACTAGCACATTAATCAATCTGGTATACCATGATCAAACATGTCATTCAGGTGGCATGACACGTGCCTGTAGCCGATTTGGATGACCCTCTTGGCAAGAGAATGCTAAAAGATAAGCAAGGTGATACTGGACATTACCGGCATTTCCCCCAAAGAATATTGGTCGTATCAGTCACACAAAACGTCCAACACTGTGGTTCCCTTCCGGGACGCTTCAAACTCTATGGATTTTTACTGACATTTCAAACTCGGAGTACAACCAGAATCCTTTCTATATTTAAGATTCGAACTTAAGGAATGGACATAACAATGAAAGAAGGAAAGAATGGAGAAGGAACGATCCCGCGCAATCCGTGACCCATTGTTTGAGTACTGCTCAGGCGGCATCCGCTTGAATTGATCGAGGGAAACCAAAAAAACAACAACATCAGAGTAATCATCCTCTAGAATTTTCTCTCTGCAGTGGCCGGCTTTGATCCAACTCCTTGAGTGATGTAAATCCGCCACAATCGAAACTCGAATACAGAACCTCCCAATTTCGAAGCTGATGTGGCGAATTCATTTCTATGTACACTATCCACCACGGTCTCAGAGTGATTTATGAAGACAAAATGAATGAATCGAAGAACATTTGCCTTCGATTCAGAGTGCTATTCATGTCCTTTGATTAACTGGAGGAACGACTCATATTGACGTTGCGGTTGCTTTGTAGCATCGGTTTTATCGCCAGAAAGTAATAGAGAGATGCGGCGAAATAGAGAACAAAGAATAATAGCTATTATTTGAGGTGTGCAGAGATATCAGTATATCCATCAGAACTGAATAACACTCACAACAAAGCATTATTTTCGGACGCAGTATTTTGGGAAATTCTGTTTTCAGTGAAGACGCTAGTGTTGTTCAAAGACACGCGGGCAGAAACACCGAGAGGAAGAGTGAGGCGGACAGAGGGAAGTCCTTGAAAAACATTTTCAGTGGCAGGGACTCCCCAAACACATATTTCCATCAAAATTTAGGTATCGATATTTTACAGCAATACATACAGCAATTTTACAGCAATACACGTTTTATATATTCCGTACTCGAGTAAGTAATGAAGTCCCACGATACTAGGGGACAGTACAGAGAGCAGTAAATCGGGGAAGGGGTATAAAGAAGATAGGAAGACTTGAATGCTCACCCATTATTACGCGTGGCATCCATAAAAATCGAAAAGACAGCAAGAGAAAACTAATCCAAGGGAGAATGAAGTTAAGGAGGAGACGGATGGGATATATCCAGAAAGATGCAGCCTCCAAGACTATCTAAAGAAAGAATTACTTAATAGGGTATGAATCGATAAGGGATGGCCGCGGGTCGTATCCCCCACAGAGTTGGATGCCTCCTGCAAGAAAAGCATTAAATTGTCACTGCTGGAGGCACAATTAATCAATTTTTAGGCTTATTTATTCTTCCACAGTTTTTAAAAAAATGCAAATAAATGAATTCTGAAAGTAAAACGTGGGTTAGTGTATGTAGGAATGTTTATTGGCATAGTTGCTTTGGGCGTTGCGGCTACTGACAAGGTAAAAATACTTCGTATACCAGAACTGTCAGAAGGCAAATTTGTGCAGTATATGATCCATTACACCCACTGCTATAAATAATGAAAATGCTGGTTACTCTGATTTTTCTCTAGGTTTGTAAATTTATGACTTCTATGGAGAAATTCGCGCAAAAAATGTGTAGTAACTATGCATCATTCGATCTTAAAGAGTGGCCTCAAAAAATGTATTTATTGCTTTATCATACCAGTGATTAACCGTTTGGCCATGGGTGAACGTTTTCGATCGGAAATTATGAAGATATGATATAGCAATGGTGGAATGAGGCAGAGGAGACTGGAGGTCCCTGAGAAAAGCTGCCGGGAACCGTTTTGTCCACCACAAATCCCAAATGGCTCGAGCGGCATTCGAACCTCGACCCAGCGGTGGAAAGCGAGCGGCCTGACCGCTGCAGTGCGGGGCGCCCCACTTCAGAAGTTCTTCCATGTCTTCTTCCGGCCCTGAGGCTCAGTGCGCCGCGGGAGTCAGGCGCACGTGTCCGCCTGCGACGCGGCGTAGCGCCCGCATGCTCTGCGAGCAAGTGTGACGCGGCATGCGAGCAAAGGGGAGTGGGAGGGGGCGGGGGAAGGGGCGGGGCGGTGGCGACGCCCTCCACGCACAGCCTCGAGTGGACACGCACGCGTGGTGGCGGCGGCGGCGACGGCGGCGGTGACGGCGGCGGCGGCGGCGATGGAGGCGGCACCGGGGGCGGCGGCAGAGGCGACTGACCGGAAGCCGTAGGGTGGGCCCCGACGCGCCTCTACATTCTACAGACGAATCTACCGAACACCAATCTCGACATTTGGATTTAATTTGATTTAAAAGGTTTATTTTTGGTTAATACAGTAAAAGCTGATCGTGACATACGGAGGAAAGTATAATCTGAGCACGTTTCATTCCCTGGTAAATATTTCTCTAAGCTGTCAGATTAACGATCAATTGAGTTACAAAAATCTTAAATAAATCCATAAAAGGTTCAAACGATGTAAAACACATTGAACTCCGTAAAATCTATAAAATGTAGGTAACTCCGAACAAATTCCCACGAACTGTAACTAATACTCCTTGGTTCTTCACAAATAAATATATGAAATAACATATATAAATAAACAACTGAATCCAATTATTAACATTATTAAATGACACAATTTTTATAATAACCTTTCATGCAACACACTGCAGCTTAGGAAAACAGAAATAACACCACAAAAAATTTATTTATCAAACATGTTTTATATATAAAATTTGTTAATTTGGATGCTTATTTTTGAAGTGCTCATTGAGTCTCTTCTCCTTAGTGAATAATATTCGCAACGAAATAATTTAGAATTGTAGAATATATAATAAGCATCAGAACATGCGGAAAAGTTGCAAAAAGTGGACCATGTAACCCATTCACAATAAATAAATTTTACAATATGAGCAACTTACAATTGTGAATTCCTCATTTTGAGGTCACCTTCCTTTTTTGGCACTGGGGATATTTCTCTCGCAGCGTGGCGGCAATCCTCGGCGTGGCCCTAAGGGCTAGGAGTTACGCGGGAGTCGCGTCATTGTGGAAGTAGAGCACGAGCACGGGGCGAAACAGCACTGTTGACTTCAGATTTTGGGATCGAGGTCGAGTTGCCGTTTATTTGGAAAATGAGGGCTTGTGGAACACGACTTCTGAAATTTGCGGTGTTTCTGTCTCGTTGCTTTGCCGCCAGAGAACCGTTTTCGTCGTGACAACAGAAACCCATATCGAGGAGTTTTACAAGGCTTTTTTGAAAATATGACGTCCTTGTAATATTTAAATATCATCCCTTAAAACATATGAATGCACTAAATAACACTCACACAGTTCCTTCTAATTACTTTCATAATTCTTATCGGATTCTGATTAATTTGCTTTTACTTAAACTTAAATATTAAAAAAATCACTTTTAACAATATACTAATTTACAAATTTTTCTCTTAAATCAATAATTCATATATATAAGTTTGAAGAACTACCAAAACAATCGAAGTGAGAAGGGAACCTGAACGTAAAGGTGACATTCTTTTGGTCTATATATAGTTTATATTCTTCACAAAATGAAAATTAATCGAAAGTTAAAACATTAAAAATTTAAATACATATTTAAGTTTAATGATGTAATTACGTTTGATATATTCTTATTCATCTTTGCGGATGAGGGTGTTTTTGAAAACTTATACAATGCATCAAAAATCGAGCATGGAGGTCGCCCGAGTAAGAAGAATTGAGAACGTTCGTCCACAACAGGCACAGATTAAGAGAAATGCTCGTGAATATTCAAGCAGTTTCATTAATGATGAATGACCGTTCGTGTTGGTGCCTTAGACTTGTGGCACAGCAATTCTGTAGAAATGAAACCCTTCCCGGAACTATTGCATACATTCATAAGTAATATTGCAAGAATGCGGAGGGGCCTCATACATACCGAGCAAAACTGTGTAAACGAGGGCTCGATAAAAGATTACGAAGTGGGTAAATTTCTCTCCTCAAATTTCATAATTCGTCACGCCCTTGGACACTCGCCCCACGCCCGTGACCGCAGGAGGCTTCATTATCGAACTACCCGGATTCAGTACGTCGTGCACCTTCCTCGTTCCAGTCTTATCGAACTTCGGTCACGCAAGTTTACCGGCAGCACACACCGCCTCCGTTCCCAGCGCCGTCATTGAGGCCCGCAGCTCCGTTTGAACCCCGCTCACGCCCTTACCCAAACTTACAACTTTACTTTTCATTGGAACCACTATTCCTGTCACGATTACCATCACCGCCCATGCCATCACTATACCTACCTTTTCTGTCGTCATTCCCGACGCAGTCACCTGAATCCGTCAAGTCATTCTGCGCTTCTAGTTGAATCTCCTGGGTAGCAAGTGTAGCAAGTTGTATGTGTAGTTTCTGAATCGCGGAAGTTTTATTAGTGGTGCACAGAAAACTGAATCCTTGTCGCATACAAATTGATCTCGTTATTCCCTCTACCGTTTACGTTATTGGCCCGAATTTTATTGGTATTACAGAAGTAATAATGCCAACTCGAGTGTGCGTATGAGATTTGTAATAAATTATAAGTGCGTGAACGTGAGTGTTTACAAATAAAAATCCCTTTAAATACAAATTGTCAGACACTAATAAATGAAGAATAGTATTGTAGTTTTCGAGTGTTCGTTTTCTGCGAAATGTACAATAGTAATGAGGTCAATTAAATTAGTGTATAATGAAAAATGAAAACGTAAACGTGCATTACAAATCTGTATTTAAATGTTAATGTTATATGTTCTAATATTAAATAATAAAAACTATTTTTAAGCCAATCCAAATGAGTTCTTTTAAAACCAGTGAATCGTTAGACAGTAATCTTAAGTAGCGAGTTACGAACATTTGTCCTCAAATTACTACTCTACCCATTGTTGAACTTGCTCTCAAATTGTCCGCGACCGCCTCCCCAACCAACACCAAGGCCAAGGCACCCATTCAACTTTTGAAAACGGCACAGAAGCCTTGACTAATAAAAAAATTTAATTCCGTAAATAAGTCTAATCCCTGATTTCTCCATCTTTTTAACCTAATAATTTGTAGAATTGTCAGGTTAAAAACGCACCATCTATACCATCTGGCAACCTTGTAAATAGTTCAGCATAAACTCAATTGTATTTGTGGATTGTATTTCTTTAGTTATCCTTTCATTCACCTTAAATATATTTCATTTATTTATTAATAGAATGTTCTACGTAAATAAAAAAGAGTTGTTTGGAAAAGGGGGCCCCGAAATGTAGCACCTCTTGTTTTAGGCTGCGGGAGCGTATGAGCTTGATATAACTCCCCTGGAAAGAGAGGCACGGGCAACGGAGCTTCGTGAAATCTGCCGCGCGTCCGCATTGTCCACCACAAATTCCGCATGTATCGACCGGGAACTGCCTCAAGGTTAGGACGCGGCGGAGAGGGCGAGCGGTCTACGCCGCAGATGAACACCCTCACTCACCGCTGTTGTCCCTCCCCTCAGGGACGTTTTCACCCCAGTTCAAGCCCTCGCCTTTTCTTTACCACCGCAACGGTAGGGCGGTGTCCCGCTGATGGGAGATGCCTGTTTGGGGAAACCCCGCTAGCCGATGATAGGTCGGCGCCGGATCTCGCCATCCAGCGGGAGAAGATCACCGCCACCTCTCGAGGGAAATATGCACTACACTTACGGGTCCAATGAACTCCGTGGTGGCGACGCGCCCGGAATCCCTAACAACCACCGCAACAGCTATTGCCATCTCCATCGCCACCTTAACGGCTGAGATGGCTCAGATCTACATCTGTTGCCACTGCCATGTTACTGACTGAGAACGCCAACAGTGGTGGATTTTCGGCACTAGCTAGATAGCTAGATGGAATTCAGCCGCTGTCCGGAGGAGAGTTCTCGCGGTCGGCTGCTGTGATCGGTAGTTTTCCGTGTTGCTTATCAATACCACGCAACCATTTCCTCGATTAAATACTCACGCCGCCACCACCATTACAGTCACCGTCACCGTCACATCGCAGGGGCCTCGCTCGCGCCGGAGCAACGACCTTCAATCTCGCATCTTCCCTCGGGCGCTGGGACGTAACCGCTTGGAGAGTAATCGTGAGAGTGACAGTGGGCTAGCGCGATGGGGGCCGGTGCGGCCCCGTGCGTGGTACCCGGCCGCCACGCCGCGTTGCTTCACTCACCGCACGCGCGTGCGTCCTACTCCGGAGGCGCGGGGCGAGCGCGCGCGCTCGAGCTTACGGCGAAAGCTCTTGCCTCTCTCACGCGCGGAGGCGGCGGCGGCGGCGTGCCCGGCTGCAGCGGAGGAGGAGGCGGTGGTGATGGCTGCTTTGACGGTGGTGGCGACGAGGGAAGTGGGGGGGAGGAGGCGGTGGCGATGGTGGTGGAGGTGATGATGGTTGCTTTGACGGTGGTGGCGACGAGGGAAGTGGTGGTGGGGGAGGAGGCGGTGGCGATGGTGGTGCAGGTGGCGATGGTTGCTTTGACGGTGGTGGCGACGAGGGAAGTGGTGGTGGAGGGGGAGGAGGCGGTGATGATGGTGGTGGAGGTGGTAGCGGTTGCATCGACAGTGGTGACGGAGTGGCGTCGGTGGAGGTGGTTGAGGTGGCGATGAGGGAAGTGGTGGTGGGTTGCTTTGGCGGTGGTGAAGGTGACGATGGTGACTTGGACGGTGGTAGCGACGAGGAAAGTGGTGGTGACGGCGGTGTCGGTAACGGTAGCGGTGGTGATGGTGATGGTGGAGGGAATGGCGGTTGCTCCGAAAGTAGCGACAAAGGACGAAATGCTGGTGATGGCAGCGGCGAAGGGGGCGAGTGGATGGCGGTGGTGATTGTGTGGTAGTGGCGTTGGGGAGGGTTCGGTGGTGGCACTGGTGCGATGGTGGCGGCAGAATTGAAAAGCATATTTCCAAAGTAACATAGCTATCTCCAAAAATTACAATAATTCAGGAAGGAAATATATTTAAATTCAGTCTTATAGATGAAGATTAGATACAACGGTTGTCGGATACCGTTTAACATTGCAGACATGCCATTTTTAACACATTAAGAAACATGGTGGAGAAGAGTTAACTGATGGATTATTTCGTGTTTCCGGGCGCGTCAACTACTATGGTGATTAGTCCCGAAAGTGTAATTCTTATTTTTATCACGGGAGGTGGCTGAGAGGTCCCCGCTGAATTGTGAGATACAGCGCCGACCACGGCGGCTGCGCAGAATCTCCCCATCCAGGTATCTCCCCCACGTGTGGCACCGCGCTCAGCTCCCTAATGGTCTCCCGACATATGTGGTAGTGTAGTGTCTGTAAGTGTGTGTGTATGTAAAGGATGTAGATAGGACAAGGAAGAGGAAGGAAAAATTGGTCCTTGGCCCTTTTGTAAGGGCACTCCAGCATTCGTCTGCTGGTGGTCGAAGAAACCATTTGAGAAGTATTTGCATAGACTAAAGAGGTATAATTCTTTACTCTATGGAATTTGTACCGGGGACACAAAAAAATAAAACAAAAATGGAGAAACGTCGACGTGGAGGAGGTGGTGACAGTGGTGGCTGCGGCGGCAGAGAGATTAGCGGCAATGGCGGTGGTGGAGGTGACGGCGTCTGCGTCGATGGCGATGGCGATGGCGATGGCGGAGGCTGCAGCGTCGACGCGCTCCGCGGATTCGAGGACGCGGTTCGCAAGCCCCGCTCCCCGCCCCGCCCCCTCCCACCGCGTCGCCACGCCACACGAAGCCGTTCTCGCGCCTTTTAATAGAGAGAGTTTTCGCGGATGGGTTGGTCGTCGTAAACGAGTGACACACTTCCCGGCGTTTATGTTGACGAAGAATCCATAACGCTAGGTAAAGATCGTAGGTCAGACACATATAAACGATTTACGTCATTAAGGGAAACTTCTTCAACGCAGAAATACTATTCCAGAGTTGTGCAAACACTAACAAGCCATAAATTGTACGGATATTTAGTTATTTTCAATCCTTCAAATTTTAAAACTAACAGATACTTCCCTTTCCAGAATCAATATTTTTCTTGTTCGCGGATGTATAAACGATTTACGTCATTAAAGGAAACTTCTTCAACGCAGAAATACTATTCCAGAGTTATGCAAACACTAACGAGCCATTCATTTTACGGATATTTAGTAATTTTCAATCCTTCAAATTTTAAAACTATCAGATACGTCCCTTTTCAGAATCAATGTTTTTCTTGTTCACGGATGTATCTGAACGTAGAACTCGCTCAGCAATTTCATGGTTCATCTTTTTTGACTTCCTTTCAGTGAACTTCAATACGTATGTTCCATCTGTGGCCAACTAATCGGATCGAACAAAGAGGTATAAGTATGTGCTCCTCTAATGCTCCTCTAAATTTTTTCTTAATATTTCTTACTTCCGACACCAGCTAAACAGCTCCGTAGAAGCCAACCAATGTCTGAATACTAGAGTCCATACTATACAGAAAACGTCGCTGCAAATGGAGACTTTGTGAAAGACGACCAATATGATATCAAAAGGCATTAAGCATGCACGGGAGACCAATCGGGAGCTTAGAGATTGTCTCGGCTTGGGCGGTACCCCGCTGGTGGGAGATGCCTGGTTGAGGGAAACCCGCTAGCCGACGGTAGGTCGGCGCCGAATCTCATCATCTGGCGGGAGAAGATCACCACCGCCACCACCCGAGGAAAAAACACTTATGGGACTAATGACCTCAGTAGTTGACGCGCCCACTAACAACCAACCAACCATTAAACATACCATTTTACAATGCGCTCGATAATCCAGAATTTTCAAATTTAACAGGAAAAGCTGCGCGAATCATTTATATTTGATTTGACATAATGTAAGCACAAGCCTTTTCGATCATGAAACTGCTCGAAAACTGGCGCAGAGTTTGAATAAGTAATGAAAATGAAAAATAGCTTACGTATTTGCCGCTCGGGCATTTTAGATCTTTTTTTAAAATTAGAGAAATTGCGTATAAAAATGAGGACAGATGCAGAAAAAAAGTAAAAATGAGGGGCAAACATTCAAAACGTGATATATCCACTTTGCTCCTTTCCGAAAAAAACAAAACAAAAACGTTATTGCAAAAAAATTGGGGGAATATTTCATTTGCACTCAATTCTTCATTATGTAATAATGATAGCTAAATACATTATTAACATAAAACTTAAATATTTTATGTTTGGTTCAATTTTATACCTAGTTTCGTGATGGACGTGTCTCGTTTTGAATGAACACGAAAGACAGTCATGCTTTGATTGAATGATAGCTGGACATGTCTCGATATGAATGGAAAATAAATCCTTTTTGTTGAAATTCATAATATTATAATGGGAAAATTAACATTATTTTTCTCGCATCTTTTTCGTGCACCTTTTAGCACAAAGCCATTATTGCAAATTTTATTAGAAATAAGTATGTAATTTATTTATTATTAATGTAAGAATATTCTCCCAACTTATACATTTTTTTAGAAATCTATTGACATATTTTGTGAAAAAAAGAGCGCTCTAATTTTTTCTCATTTTATGAAAGAACAATAATTTTTGACATATTTAAAAAAAGATTATGGTTCCTTACCTTAATGTTTGAACGCTTCTCGTTTTGTAATATTTTTTCTTCCATTTTCTCGAACGCTCGGTAATGTCACTAACAGACACCTCCATTTCCACGACTCAAAATTATTCGATGTGGGGTACTATTTTCCTCTAACTGAACAGTAAAGAGCGATATTGAAGCAATAGGTTTCACTTACAGAAAGAACACTTTCTGGTCTATTTCGTGGTCAGCAGCTAACTGATTGTCTCAATTATGTAGTTGTCGTGGAAATCAGAAAATTGAACCGTTATTGATTTAAAGATTACACGTGAGGATTAGCAAAATACCTGGAAAATATGCGCATTGTTTCTCTCGAGCGGCCGGGGAAAATCTGTAGACCCAAGGAACCCCGAAACCCATCGGGATGCAAGGCAGGGTGTCTGAGCCCAATGCTTTTTGAAACTGACTGTATTGGTTATGAAATATATGCTTCATTCTCAGCGAAATTTATATTTTTCAAGCAACAAAATTGAAAGTGATGGATTGAAATCAGAAAACAACTGGTCAATATTGCATAAATAAGCAAACAGGCGAGAGATGATCGTAGGTCAGCTAACTTATCATTGACGTAACAGCGGAAAGTGATTCCCATGCTGAAACATTATAATAACATAATGCGGGCAGGATCGTGACGGAGGACGGAGAAACTGTGTAATCCTGGCGCACGAGATGCATGATATTATTCTAACCCACAGTAACTCTTTCTTTATCGAAACGAGCATCAAACACGGTTTTCATCTGCTTCGCAGATGATACTATAAGATATATAAAAGAACTATTAATATTCAGCCCTCTTAAATGCCTTCGGATCTGCATTCATAATGCCCTCGGTCTATGGCAACGTTTTATTTCTACATTTTTTTATTTACTTTAAAATTCGAATATTAAATTCGGTGTTTCATAAAATATGAACATTTCTATAGATTTGAATATTTACCACACACAAATTTTAGCACATTAAATATATAATATCTTAATAAAATACACCGTATTTGCATCGTCAAATCTTCATCCCATTTCAACCAAAACGAATAGCATTAGTGACAACCTAGTTTTTATTTTATATTATATTAATTATGATTCGAAGTTATTTTGTATTACATAGTTTCCCGCTATTGAAACAAACCGTTGACACTAGTAATATTTGACGTGCTGAACATAAAGAACTGCCCTTGAGTAAAAGCGTTGGTTTTAGAACATGGTAAAATCAAAGTACTATTGAAATATTTCCACTTAAATTTTCTGCATTATATTATATCTGTTCCCAAAATTTGAGCATACAAACAAATAGTGTCAGCAATGCAATAATGAATAAACTGATAAAGTTAATCGCCTATCTTCTTACCGAAATTATTTTTTAAAACTATATAATAGACGAATTATAATTTCATATTTTCAGACAAATATATTACATTATCCATAAAACACGCTGAAATTCTAATAAATAACATTTGCCGGAAATGGGCAATTAATATTGTGTCTTACCTTCAATGAAGCTGTGCCGCTTGCCTTTGAAACGCAGCAAGTGCAAGCCCAGTGCGCCTGATCGAGAAATGACCTAGATGCCGCCGGTGACCAACCTACCGCGAGAGCCCGCCAGTAGCGTGTATCAGGAAGCAAAACGAATGTCAGCCTGCACTCAACTGGAAGTTATCGCCTTCCCGTACCTCCAGAGCGCCGGATGTTTCCTAGGAGCGGCGCGCACGCGCGCTTGCATTGACGGAAATAACCTCCTCGGGAAGTAGCACTTCACGCAAATCGGATTGACAGACCGAAGGCGATGACTCGTATGCTGTTGTCACAAAGTGTAAGAGTAGTCGCAAACAGTGTATTACAGAGATATCATCATAATGTGTGAACAACAACAATCTAGCCTGTACCATTAAATATATGCGAAAGTATCATTATCATTATCATTATCGACGCAACACGTTTCTTCGTCACATGTCGAGCGTTGAGCGCGAAGTGATCCTCCATTAATATCTCTCGTATGTAAGCACAGAGTATATATGTATGTAACTCTCGTCTCGTCTGTCGGTTGTCAAGAAGACCGCCACGTAGAATCTCCGCGTACGCGCCTCCTACTACGCGCTCCTGGGTCAGAAATGGGAAGGAATTACGAAAGGGATAGGGTTTAGGACACTTCACAGGAGTTGGACTAGCCCTTATGAAGCAGCCAAACTCGTTTTGTTGAAACAAATTTAATATAAGATTCGACGGGAATCGAAGTCGGGCCTCAGTGGTGAAAGGAACGAGCCAAAAGTAAACGACGGAGCTCATGAAAATTATTACAGTAGATGAATTGTTGGGAAGGGATTCTGAAACTCAAGAAAGCGTGCGCAGATGATTTTCTCCTCCATACGTCACATACAGTTTTTGACTGTTTTTGACTAAATAACAGTTTTTGACTGCTGCTGAGGTAGATAAGGCGGGAGTACCATCACTGATTCACTGGCGAGTTCAAGCCCTGTTTAGTGCAAGCGTGTGTGTGCGTGTCCAATCGTCTTTCGCAGTCTTCCTTTTATAGCCCAACTTGTTCTCTGCAACTCAAGACCATAGTTGACCATAGAAGACCATAGTTGAATTCGTGTCTGGAATGCATGATTTGTATAATATGTTGAAATTTCCAAGGTGTTATTTTGCTTCAGCAATCCCGAAAACCCGTAATGCACTGGAGCAGTCAACAGACTGGACAACACACGGAAGAGAGTTATAAGGTGATGTGCATGGGCAAGTTCCATCATTTCGCCTAAAACCTGCTAAGTCTTTCTCGATCTGACAAGTTTTTTTTCTCGCTACTAGTATAGTTGGGACTCTTAATTTATGATTGATTAATAAATAGTTAAGACTCTTAAGTTATGACTCTTAATTTAAGAGATATTTACGCCTCTTCTGAGAATGTGCGCCGTGGTTATTTGGGAAGTATCGGTGTGTTCTTAACAACAATATGCCTGGTAACAAGTAATGTACTTCAGCTTCCGGGTCAATGACCCCCATCTCGATCGGATTTTTGTCCAGTTTCCCTGATTCATTGATCAAATGCTGAGATGGCCCCTTGATTTGCTTCTGGACCTAAATGTAGCTTCACAAAGCGCACGTTTTGTTGAACTTTCCTTTTGCTTGTAGTAGAGCTTAGGGCGAGTTTCTATTTTGTTAACAATACAGAAGAATCAAATCTGTTCGTTCGTTTACCGTTAAAAACAAGTTTTCTATAATTTGGAAACGAAAATATCTAGTTTTTGAACTACGTTAATCTCTCGCTTTTAAAAATTTATTATTATTATTATTATTATTATTATTATTATTATTATTATTATTATTATTATTATTATTATTATTATTACTATTTTTTCATCTTTCAACTATTAATAGTTAAATTGTTGGGAAGGGTTTCTGAAACTCAAGAAAGCGTGCGCAGATGATTTTCTCCCCCATACGTCAAATACTGTTTTTGGCTGTTTTTGACTAAATAAATAAACAATTAAAAAAATTAAATGCAGTTAAATAAATGTGTGCTTTTACATATCGTCTATCATCTATTTCTCAGATTGCCCTGAGTCTCAAATACAGAGGAAATAAGAAAGTAAGAAACTCAATAAATATGGCATGTCTTGTGGTGTGGCGGAATGACTTACCTGCTTTCCACCGCTGGGGACGATGTTTGTTCCAAGTGTGTTTCCCCGTTTGATTCAAGAGAGATGTGACTTGGACAGAGCGGGTTCGCGGGACGTTTTCACGACTTCAGCAAGAAGCCTTGCACTTCATATATCTGCTCTATCATTATTCACCCTTAACCTTCCATTCCACCATTCCACAGCATCATTACCATCTCCATCTCTATTGATTGATTAATTATTGTTACTTTGGTCATCAGTCCCGTGAGTGTAGTTCGTGTTGTTGCCTGGAGGTGATGGTGTTCCTCCCTTGCTGTAAGATGATTGGTCGATTAATTTTTGTTTCCGCGCGTCAACTGCTACGATTATTAAATCTGTAAATTTAGTGCATGTTTTTATCACGGAAGACGGTGCTGGTCTTTCTCCGCTACATGCTTAGATCCAGGTCCGACCTAAATACACGTCGGTGTTGCGGGGTTGTCCCGATCCAAGTATCTGCCACCAATGGGGCACCGCCCCAGCCAAGACAAGCTCCAAACCCCCAATATGTGTGGTAGTGTAGTGCGTGTAAGTGTGTGTGTGTGTTATAAATGGATGAGGATAGGGCAAGAAAAAGGAAGGAAAGATCGTACGTGTTCGAGGCCTGTTTGCTAGGCTCTGGCATTTGCTTGGAATTGACCGTAGAAACTATGTAAAACAACCGATCAGAGTAGCCGGCCATCACAATTCTCCTCCAGACAGGAACTGAATTTGTCCTAGGTATCCAGCTATCTTGTATCGAAAATTCTGTCACCGTCGGGACTCGAACTCTAGAACCACTGGAGGCACTGCAGTGACACTAGATGATGTCCTAAGCAACCTCAACCGGTCTGCAAATTGAGATTCGGCTCCGACCTAAACTTCGGCTTGCAGGGTTTTAGAAATAATATACACGTATACATTTTGTAAATTTTTTTATAATGCCCCACATATTTTGTTCCGGGTGTCGCATTTTCTCTTGGCAGTCCTGGTGATAGCGTGGCACACGTGGTGGCAACATTCCCTACGCCATTTGTGCTCTGCCGTGGTCTGCTCCCTGCCGGGCCGGGCCGCGCCGGGGCCGCCTCTCGCTGTGCGTGGATGCGGAGGAATGCGGAGAGCTGCGGCTGCCCGCGCCACCGCGATTCCTCGGCCAATTTCCTCGGGAGAGCGACGAGAGGCGAGAAGGGCCCCGTGGCTCGGGTGGCTATGACGCCCTGCTGTGAGATTGGGTCGCGAAGGTGGCGGCGGTGAAGTAGCAATATCTTGAGCAGGGGGTCGGCTGAGGTGGCTCAGGACATCAACTGAAGTCACGGTAGAGCCTCTGACCGGGAGGACCTCTAGAGTTTGAGTCCCGACGGTGGCATACTTTTCGACTAGTTACATAGCTAGGTCGCATTCAGCCGCTGTCTGCAGGAGAATTCTAGCAGTCGGTTGTTCTCATCGGTAGTTTTCCGTGGTTTCTCCGGTCAATACCAGTCGAATGCCGAAGCGGTACGCTAAAAAACGGGCCAGGGAACGCGAGCGATCGTTGCTTCCTCTTCCTTGTCCTATCTTCGCCCCTTACGTACACACACACTTGCACGCACTACGCTAACACAGATGTCAGGAGGTTAGAGCTTGTCCCGGCCGGGTTGTTGCCCCGCTGTTGCGAGATACCTGGATGTTGGATACTCCGCAAGCTGACGTGTACATCGGATCCGTATCTCATCATCCAGCGGGGAAAGATTATCGTCACCTCCTGTGTTAAAAACGTGCACTACACTTACAGGAATAATGATAAAGCAGTTGATTCGCCTAGAAACACGAAATAATCAGTCACTCCAACATTGAGGAGGGGTATTCGACCACGCGTAATATGAGGTCTGTTGCGAATTTTGTGGCGGTCCTGGGCTTCTCAACTGCTGTATAATAAAAAAACGCTTTGCCTTTATTGCTATTTTAACCGAGTTTAAATGTAGGTTATAAATTCATTGGGTGTATTTTTCAATGTTTGTTCAGCTTTAACTATTGCAAATGTATTGCGATTTCTATGAATTTTCGTTTGCTTTAAAAGGTATAATTTCACGATGGTAGCACAAAAAGAACAGTGATTTGTTGTTAATCAGGACGGAAGATATGATTTATACTGAAGGTTATGCGATATTTTTACCTTTCAAACAACGCTAGTGATTAAACCGTAAACATATTTTTAAGAAATGGATATTTTCCGGTCGATCTGGCATAACTATTGGCATTTTTAAAGGTTTCTCAAAAGGTACTCCAAATATTTTCTTTGGATAGATGAGTGTATGTTTAAAAATACGGTAAATAGTAACGCATGAAAAATATGGTCATGTTTCATTACATTTTCTGAATTTTGGATAATTGCAAAAGTTCAACTCTTTATAAATTTGTCCTACACGTTAATTACTGAAGCTAGAATTTTTTCTAAATTAATAATAAAGCAATGTAATCGTAAATATTAGCCTTTTGAAAGATTATGAGATGTGAGTTGATAGCTAGATTTCTCATTTCAAAAAAGGTGAAAGGAACTGCTTTGTTTCATTTCTCTGGATTCAATTTTTACCGTTCCGTATTATTGCCTTTTTTATACTCACCTTAGTAAAGGACTATTTCAAATGTGTTTAAAAAGAAAATAAGTAGACAGGACTGTGTCGTAGTTGGCAGGGGAGTGGGAAGTGTCGACAAGTTCACGAAGAGACAGTTTGCCGGATCTGAAGAGCAATTTGAGAGTCTCGATTGTCGTAATTGTATTCCGTTGGAGACCCTTAAAGCACGTGCGAGGAAAATAGCAGGCTTGGGTTTCGTTGGCATCGGGAACAACTGAGACAGCTTCGTCTCGGCGACAACGATTTCGAGGATTCTTCGTATGCCAGGATAGAGACCGTACTATAAAGGAAGAAGGTACTAGTACTTTACAGTTGAAATTTTTCAAATTACCCCAGACAAGGAATCTCGAAAAATTGCAATTTACATCTTATTTCTACTGCGGAAACGTTCATTTCTTAATTTTCTAATTTAAACTATGTTCCTCAAAAAATGAACACTTGCCTCTCAGTTTTGTAACTACAGAAGTTTTGACATTCTTATAACAGTGATTGCCATTAATAATAATACCAATAATACCACTAATATTCATAACAGCGAAAATATAGTCGTCAACTACATAATGAGTCCAGGAGAATATGTTCTAAGATGTTATATCTAAGAAAGGAATGGATAGATTATTGTAATTGCAGTTCAAAAATTTCGTATTTGTTATTGACACTATAATATAAATAAATATATTTGTTTCCTGTGTAGGATTAATTATCCCGCACATTCTCGCTGAATCACAAGAAAATTAGAAATGCTCCGTGGACATAACGTCATCGGGAAGCAAAACGTTGGGAGGGATTTATGTATCAGAAGTAGGACTGAAGATCGATTTACGTCGCAGTATGAGTACATTTGTCTGGCAGAACAAAAGAGGAAAGGAATTTTTTTATATTGGTACTCGACACTGATTTCTCCACATTACATGTGCAGTGCAGTTCTTGTGCATGAGCATTGGTCATATCAAATGTTTACAAAGCTCATTTTTGGGATCTAGATTTTTTGGAGTATACTTTGTTAGACAAATCTTAGTTCCTTATATACGTTGAAGTTTACTTGAAGGGAAGAATTTAGTCACATGGAAATTTCGAGCAGAACTGAACTACAATTATTGAAATGAAGTTAAAGGGTAAGTCAGCCGAAAAGAGCCAATAAGGAAGGTAAGCCGATAAGGAACTATTATGAGATTTATTGTAAATGTGAATGACTAATATGTTAAAAATAGTTAATACAGGAGTACGAGTATAAAAAGTGTTAAATATTCACTAATATCAAGGTTTTTCTTGCTGAAAATGGTGAATTACGGCGGTCTAAATGAATGTTTCGGGTATCGAAAATAAAAATATCGCGCATTTCTCATTTTTCCAAGGTTGAATTCTGAGAAGCAAGGTAGATCTGTAACTAAGGAGTAAAATTGAATGGTAACGTATCATAAATAGGAATCTGTGTACTATTAATTGCAAAGTTTAGAGCACAAATATTATCTTCATCCGATGAGAAAAATAAATACAAGTAATATTTTTATATACATTCACTTTATCTACTACGGTACGATACTGCCTAACGCACCTAGCACAGTGTACAACGCACAAATCACATATCCAAGACACATATTCATCTTTGTATTCATTATACGAGTATTCTACTACGTATTCTCTACATACTGGATTACTGATGAACTGATGCACTCCAGCCACTTTAGTAGGTATAATTTTACCGCTGCACGCCAAGAGAAATCAATGTTGATTTTATGTATATTTGTTGTGTCCTTCGTGTATTTGGCATTTAAAAGGAGAAGAGAGCAAAAGAGTGAGACGTATATTTGCATATATTTTCCATCTACATACGTGTTTGCACACAAGTTGTCTTTTGTCACTTGTCGCCGACGGTGT
The DNA here is from genome assembly GCA_011170035.1 of Teleogryllus occipitalis. NCBI lineage: Eukaryota > Metazoa > Arthropoda > Insecta > Orthoptera > Gryllidae > Teleogryllus > Teleogryllus occipitalis. Next base: position 83,811 of record BLKR01001676.1, on the reverse strand, counting down.
CACACTGATCCTCGTGCGTTGGATACATGACGACAGGTTTTGAATAATTAGTATAGCAATTTCGATTCTACTGACCGGAAGAGAAAATGCAATTTAGGTGCAGGTTTGCTGTGATTGACAGATATGCTAAACCTGAACACCTGTATCTCACAGTGTGAAACGTAGACACCCAATGTATTTCTAAAGGTACAAAATGAAAGCGGGATTTTTGACAGCAAAAGTGATAGTAATGCCGCCCTGACATGATAGAATCTTCTGGATTTTAAAATGTGTTAATGAAATGTTAAAATATTCTGGATGAAAAGCTTTTTAGTGGGAAAATTAAGGAGGTTTTGATTGTTTAGCATCTTATTTTTCGGAAATGATGAGTGAAACTTATCTTTCATTGTCATTCGTAAAAGATGTGATAAGATCTAATAAACCCTAAAAACTAAACCGAATTCAATAATAGACACTCATTTAATTTGACCCGCTTGTAATGCTCCCCGAAAAGAAATCATGCATGCCACTTCCAAATTTACCACTCAATTGCAAAGTAGATAACGTTTGCAATTTGGAAAGCAAATTGTCACAGAAATGCGGTAAGTATGGACTGTCTGGAAGTCAAGTATGGACTTCTGACGTCGGAAAATGAACTATTAATATGTTAAATACGAAATAGCGTAACTGCCATCATTGCTCTCAAGACAGCATAACGTGAAAATTTGGGTCAAACTTCCTAAATACAAATATTCAGCACCATATGGAAATGTTCGCTTCGCCAGCTTGTTTAGACCTCTGTTATGTAACTACAACAAAAAAGGGCGATTTTATTTTCATATTTAGAGCACTCGAACATTTCCGATAAAGCTGATGGAAGGGGCGGGGGAATTCCATGCAATTCGGAGAGTTATTAATTTTAAATAATTTATTGGGAGGGAAACATTTAAAAAATGAGTAAACATGAAAAACAAAAATGGAGAGAACTTCGAATGCGAGCGTTAAGACAGACAGGCTTCGACGAAGTTATTCGGAAAAGTGGGCGTCGGTGAAGCGAGGCGTTGATAAAGGGGACGGTGCGTCGGTGGACGGAGGTTGTTGCGAAAAAGGACGGGGGCGAAGGAACCCATTGAATTCATTGATTGATAGTGATACCAGGCACGTCAACTACTAGGGTGTAACGTACGTGTGAAGTGTATGTTTTTCTCTGGAGGTGACGGTGTCCTTCCCCCGCTGGATAGCGTCATTCGTCGCCGACCAACCGTCGGCTAGCAGGGTTTTTCCTTAACCAGGTATTTCCCACCAGCAAGGCACCGCCCCAGCCGGGACAAGCTCTAAGCTCCCGACCGTTCTCCAGGCATGTGTGTTAGTGTAGTGCATGCTAATGTGCATGTGTAAAGGAAGAGGATAGGACAAGGAAGAGGAAGGAAAGATCGCGCGCGGTCCGTGGCCCATTTGTTAGGGTATTGCTCCGGCATTCGCCTGGCGTTAATCGGGGACACCACGGAAAAGTACCGATCAGAGCAACCGGCCGCTAGAATTCTTCTCCAGACAGCGACTAAATTCGACCTACCTGACAAGCTAGTGGCGTCGTCCTGTCGCCGATGGGACTCGAACCTAGGACCTCCCTGACATCAGTTGATGCCCTGAGCCCTCTCTGTCGGTAGGAAAGAATTCATTGGAGGAGTACGGCTCCAATGAAGGGCGGTGTCAGCAAAGGGAGACGTCGGCAAAACTAAGAGTAAGAAACGTCGGCGAAGGGAGACATTTACAATGCGTCAGCGATAGGCAGAGACGGGGAAATGGAAAGGAAGGCGTCGACGAAAAGGGGGTCACGAAGTGAAGCGACGAGGAAGAGGAAAGGGCCAAAGGAAGGGGCGCACGAAAGGAGACGACGGGGAAAGGGGAAAATGAAGGGGGCCAGGAAGGGTTAAAATGGGGAAGGGGAAAGGGAGTCGTCGATGAAGGAATGTTTCGGAGAAGGGAGATGCTGGTGAAGGAAAGGGCCATGAAGGGAGGCGTCGACAAAAGAAAGGAGGCCACGGAGAGAGACGACGAGGAAGTGGAAAGGGCAAAAGGAAGAGAGCCACAAAAAGACGTGATGAAGCGGAAAGGAAGGGAACCACGAAAGAAGTCAGCGGGGAACGGGAAAGAACGAAATGAAGGGGGCTACGAAGGGTGACGACGAGCAAGGGGAAAGGGAGACGTCGACGAAAGAGAAGGAAGATGCTGGTGAAGGAAAGGGCCATGAAGGGAGGCGTCGACGAAAGGAAGGAGGCCACGGAGAGAGACGACGAGGAAGTGGAAAGGTCGAAAGGAACGGACTCACAAACGGAAGCGATGGGGAAGGGGAAAGGGCGAAAGGAAGGCGGTGACAAAAGGAGTCAGCGGGCAAAGGGAAAGGACGAAATGAAGGGATCCGCGAAGGTGACGACGACGAAGAAGAAAGGGCGTCGTCGCCGAAGGAATGTTGCGTGGGGGGAGGGGCTGGTGGAGGGAGGGGGCGGCGAAGGGAGGCTTCTGCGAAGCGAGGCAGCGGAGGAAGTGCGCGCCCTCGCACAGGCGAGCGAGGAATTTCGCGGAGCTCCGCCGCCCGTGAGACGCCCCGGCCGGCGCGGCGCGGAGGCGTCGAGAAAAACCCACGCGCTCCGCGCTGACGCGAGGATTTCTCAACAGAAGAGACGTTGAAACGCCCGCTTGCAAAACTTTTAATCCAGATTATACCGTTTTGTGAGAGGGAAATGTGCAAATCTGGTGAAAGGCTTTTCGGATGTAAATTGACGGTGGGTGACTACATTCAGATCTATAATTAGGAATGAAATCTATTATGAAATTTTAATGAATTATCGGTGCTCACAAGTGTTCATTGATGCTTATTTATAGGCCAACAACGTTCGAAGAGATAATGTAAAAAAATATCGTCAAGGGGTAAAAGCATTTCTAAGGAAAAACGTTATAGAAAAGTTGTTATAATATGTTTTGTTTTTCTTGCATAATAATTAAGATACTACGCAGAAATTCATAATCATCCTCTCTTCCTTCTTTTTCATTGCTGTATCTTCATCCTCATCTCTTTCTCTCACTCCCTTCTCTGAGAAATAATTACCTCGTTACTACGAGGGATACATGAATACAAAACGAATGTATTAAAAGAAGGAAACTACAGAGGTAAATTCCTATTATGAAAAAACATTACGAATTATCCATAAATATAACTTTAAAACGAATTCTTTATATTATATTTTCTCACTTTAATCTCAATCTCATCACTGTGCCCGAACGACGAAGAATTCCAGTGATGCCAATAGAAATCCACAGAGTGTAATTAATTTGTAGCTAATTAGCGCGTCGCCCACGTTGCCGGCGTGGCGTCCGGAGAGGCATTTGCACTGGCAAGGATCTTCATCACGGTGGTGGCGAACGAGAAGGTCGAGGCCACGAGTGACGGAACAGATGGGGTGGTGATGGCAGCGTGACACAGTAGTAAGAGGGAGTGGAGAGAGCCCTGAATTTCCACCCTCAAGGAATATGAAATAATAATAATAATAATAATAATAATAATAATAATAATAATAATAATAATAATAATAATAATAATAATAATATCTATAATACTCATTTCCGATGCGCTCAGAAACTGAAGGTTAATGATGGAGCCTCCGGTCATGTGAAGGTATCCATAGTTTCGTTTAACTCTCAGAAGCTCAAAAAAGCAATGAAATAGTTTCAATTTTAACTAAAAAATGCAAATATTTAGTAATGTTATTCCGCCTATTCTCGTACTGCGCATACTTCTCATACTCTGTGAATCACTGTAGAATGACACTGGTAACTTATGCGACATCAAGATTTCAAGGAAATGGCCGCCTACGTTCAATATTTGCTAATCAGGTGTTGCGTAATGGAACTGCGCTTTTTTATATTCATGGTATGTAAAGAATTGTTGTACTATGCATCCATTCGTACGTGCAGCCAAAATATGATATTGCAGTAATCATGAAGACTGTTTTGTCAGTTTCTTAATGTATTGTTCGTGTTATTGTGGTAGGGTATTTCGAGAGTATTTTATTTACTTCATTTGATTTATTAAGCAAAAAGTAGTAAAAATTGTATGTGACTTTTGGGTTAGAAGTATCATCAGCGCACGTTTTTTTGAGTTCCAGAATCCCTTTTTATTTCTGCCCTTCCTTTTCAATCCTTTCCTTTATTCCTTTTTTATTTTATTTCTTGTTATTATGTATATTATATTAATTACATTAATTATATACATAATATTAATAAATATTATGTATGTATATTAATGATTTATTTTCTTCTGAGTTCACGACTAAAGATAGGTGTGCGTTAATTATAAATTCTACTCCAGGTTGTAACCAGCTTTCTAAGGAGTAAATTTAGTGACTTTGGGAGCCTCTAAAATACTTTGCGCAAAATATGGAATGTTCGTAATAACGCGGAGCCTTCATACTCCCAGTTACCTGGGAGTTTGGAGAAATTCTTTTGTGAAACAAATTCCAGGGCTTCAATAACTACTCGCACGATCTGCTTTTTCCGCCTCTCATCCGTCTAATATCAGTTTCCGATCTTTAGAGTTTTAAGATGTTAATCTGCCATCATGGTTAGGACCTCTTTGGATATGATCGCTTGTAATAACAACATATAAAACCCGATTTTTTTCCCCAAATCCTGGATAACAATATCCGATTTGTTTGCTGTTATCGTAGTGCAACAGATATAACATGTTCCAGTATTTACCATATTATTATTATTATTATTATTATTATTATTATTATTATTATCATTATCATCATCATCACCATTTGCCATATTCAATCCTATTTCGAATGAGGCATTTTCTTCTCCGTCGTAGATCTGTAGCGAGAGGGGAAGGTTTCGAATGTAATCCCTCACCGTGTTCAGGTCCGTATTGAAGGAATTGGAAGCAAGACGAAGAAGAGAATATCATGCGCTGTCCATTGTTCGTCATGTAGGTTGCTGCTTTGTCAACTTCCCGGAAATGATCAGAAAAAGCGCAGAAATCACCGATTGCCCTAGAAACTCGATCCAGACATGTCAACACAGCGAGAAAATGTTTGGCACCCACCTAAGTGGAAACCGTGAATCTTTCAGCAACCGTCACTCACGAACGTCACGTTGCTGCAACGATTACTGTTATTTTATTTGATTACGATTCTTATATTCTTTTTGATAAGGGTAGTCATCAATTCATGTGAACAAATAATATCATAACATGTCATAATAGTATTTATTATGTATTTGATTGTCATAAATTTAACTATATTCGTTTATCACATCTTGATTATATGCCTCAGAGTATCAACACAGATGCAAATATCCATACTCAAGTTGAGTGGTAAACTGAAACTCATAAGAATCGATAGGTTACAACGCTCCCGCCATAACCGACTCAGCTGTACATCACTTTCATTTTGATAGTTTTTAACTTTTGATTTTTCACTAAATGAAAGTCTAATCTGTCCACAGCCGTTATCGAAGCATGTCACACTCACTATCAAGCTATCTAAGCGTAGGTGCTCAATGAGTATCCAAAACCAATGTTATAGTTAGATTAGAATTAGTTTTAGATTAGGTTAGCAATGAGCTAATCCAAATACATGTGAAAAAGTAATAACTACTGAAACATGTACTCATCATTCGAACAATAAATATAATTAAAAACTATCAAATTAATTCGATTATTTTTTTCTTTTCATTACTAATCTTTTAGCATGAATCATTAGCCAGTTCGATAATATTGATGAGATAAATAATACAATACATTAATTTGAATAATTTCGAGATAGATTCAAAGACAATGTGGAAATTTAGCATTTCCTTCAAAACCCCAATCTCAGAGTGGGTAAAATCACGCATCGCAGCAGGCTTGAACGGGTACCCCACAGCTAACAACTTCGGCTTATTATTATTGGGTCAGCTTATTATCAACTGGAAATTGCGAAAAGTACCCACTCGGTAAGTTCACGCGTGAAATGAATTTGCAGCTCTTGCTTCGCTTCGCCCACGTTTCCAGCCGGAGCGCCAGCCCACGCGTTGGCAGAGGGGCCGAACAAAAGGTCGAGTTGGCGCGGCACGGGAGCGGGCCAGGGGGCGCGGGTAAGGGTGGCGACGGTGCGGCGCCAGGGAGCGCGCGTGCCGACGTCTCTACAGGGACACCTGGATAAGGCGGATTTTCAATGAATTAATGGATAACTTTGTGTTTGCGGGCGCGTCAACTGATGCGGTAATTAGTCCCGTTAGTGTAGTACATGTTTTATCGCGAACTGTTGCTGCGAACTTCCCCCACTTGATGAGATCCGGCGTCGACCTACGGACACGACGGCTTACGGGGATTTCCCCATCCAGGCTTCCCCCACCAGCGGAGCACTGCCCCAGCCGGGAAAGCTCTAAGCTCCAGACTTGTCTCCTGATATGTCTGGTAGTGTAATGCGTGTACGTGTGTGTAAATACGGGGTGAGGATAGAACAAGGAAGAGGGAGACGCGTGGTCTATGGCCCTTTCGGTAGGGTTTGTTTTCAATGAAGATAAAAAATGAAAGGTTGACATGGAAAAGCATGTAAGTGTCAAATTGAAAAGCTTATTTCCACAGTGACGTATCTCTAAGAAATAGAATTGTTGTAGGAAGGAAAAGAATTCAAATTTAGCATTAGAGTCCAAGGTAGGATTCAACTATTTTCGGATACCGTTTAAAATAGAAGAAATGCTATTTTTGAACAGTTTTTGACAGCAAGATTGGGAAGCAAATTGGGAATATATAGATTCGTAAAACTAGAAAAAATGGAAGTGGAGATACGTCAGTTTAAAAAGGTCTTCAATTAGCTAAAATACAATTTAGCATGGTAAGATGTTTCACTGCCAATGGCCTGGAAAAGTGTGTGAAAATGCTCAGTTGTTGAGTGCCATTACGTAGGAAAATTGTGCTGGGAGTAACCATTGCACCTGGCAATGAAAAGACTGCAAGAGCCATCGCGAATTTGCCAAACGTTTTCTGTTAACCTATGTGTAGTGCTGCAGCTTTGGGATTAGGTTGTAATATGACATGACGTTACATAATTTATGGTGTTAAAGAAAATATGTCAAAAGTGGTCACATAAACAACTTGAGAAGGTTTCACGAAGAGAAAAAAGCATTCATGTGAGATTGTGTAGTCCATAAACCAAAAGTGTCAAGATGTGACGAGAAAATGTGTATATAACAATCAGTGTTTGGAGATTATAACAAAATATCCTTAATGTAAAACAAACTTGCGCAGTACAAAATACAAAATAGACGGGAGAGAACTTACCAAAACATGTTATTTTGTACTTCCTATTTATATATTTTTTCATCTATACTTGATTTTTTAATGATTGTCATCCTGTTTTTATTGTAACTTATACTTTTGATTTTTTTAAATATCTTCTTAATTTTGTTTAGGATTTTTATTTTCAGATTAAACTTTTCTATTATTTTTATTAAATGAACACACCTGAAGATGCTTGTAACCAAAATGTGAAACGTCGTGTGTGAAAAATAATGACTTGTTTTGATGATGAAGATACTAATTGATTGTCTTTAAAAAAGAAAGATTGTTTTATTATTAATATTAAAATGGTATGTAGAATCTTATCAAATGTATGCTTAAAAAATCAAAAAAACTTAATTATACCAAAATTGACGAATTTTGAAAACATTGCAAAACTAGTCAGAACATGTCCCTGTCTCCCTACACTCTGCGGATTTGTCTGGGGGAGTATTGACAACGTACCCGACGATAAAGTAGTAAATAAGCGCCAAGTGTACCACAAACAAGTAAATTTGTTTATTGCCATCGTCTCGCACGCACCGGCGACGTCGTCGCGTTCGGAGTATTGGCAGAGTGAACAGAAAACCGAGCGTCTAGTGCGTGTTGCGAGAGACGGAGTGGGCGAGACAGGCAGAGGGGCGTGGGCAGCGGAGCCGAGGTGTGGGCGTATTCGCCAGCGGGGGAGTTCTTGGGGGGCGGGTCCGTCTGGAGGAGTCTGGGGAACGGCTCTCTCAGCGCCGGGCAACGACGGCGGTGGCGCAGCTCGGTCACGTGTAACGGGACACCGAGTCCCGTAGCCACGGCGACGGGCAGCAGGGGGGGCGGGCTCGCGGGCGCTCCGTCGCGACGGAGGCGTCGGCGGCCGAGACGGGGGGGGGCGGCGCACTTGCGGGAGCGACGCCTGCCACAAAGAGCCCTGTAAGTCGAAATTAGAGCCGCGAGCGAGTGGTCGGGCGGTGGGTGGGAGGTGTCTGCTGCCCGCGGGCATCGGTGGCGGCGGCGGCGGCAACGGTGACGACGATGGACGCTGAGGCGACGGCGGAAGCAGGGACCGCGCTAGGGGGAGGAGGTGGTGTTGGCGGGGAGGACGGGATGAAGCGGGAACAGCAGAAGTCGTGAGGGGAACGGCGCAAGGAGTGGCGATGGCAGGGGTGGCGGGAGCGGGGTCCGCGGTAAGGGCGGTGGTAGATTTAGCCGGGAGGGCCGGAAGAGGTGTGGGGGGAGGCGCAAAGGGTGGCGATGCCGGGGGTGGTAATAATGTAGGGGAGGCAGGGGCAACGGAAGCGGGGACCGCGCTAAGGGCGGAGGTGGGATGGGTGGGATGAGGCGGGCACAACAGAAGCGGCGGGGGCGGCGCAAGGAGCGGCGAAGGCGAAGGGGAGGAGGTGGTGGGGGTGGGGAGGCTGGGGCGCCGGCAGAGTCGGCGCTGGCGGCCGCTCAGTTTCCGATAATTGCGCGCGACGCAAATAGACGGCCGAGCAGGAAGTCGGCCTGAAGGGCGCATGATTAAAGTTTATTAAGGTCAAGAGCAATTCCTCCACATGTAAAGCGCAGAATCCAATGTTGGGATAGGACCGCTGCGCCACTCCAACAATGTGCGCAATAAGAGCCACATTCTTCATGCATAAACACTGTTGATGGAGTAGTTTCTTGAAGGTATATTTATCTCAAATGCATGCTTAATATAGTCCGTTGACGTTCCCATTTTACAGTTTTTATTGTTTCCAAATACATTAGAACATATTAATAGAATTAAAATGATAGTATCGTACTAATGGTTGCGACAGAAAGCTAAACGACCGAAACAAAAATGTCATGTTACAGCAGTCTTGTCTGCAGCAGAATGTGGTGGTCATTTGTCAACGACGATTATAATTTTCACTACGCCTTGACACATTTTTTAGCATTATTTCTTGTAAGATAGAATTAAGTAACATTCAACAATTTGTGGAAGTACATCTCATAACCATCCTCAGTCACTTGCATTGTCGAATACTAACCGTATTCCTTATGTGAAAATGCAATAACCTTAAACATTTCTGTTTTTAATTTTCAATTGCTCTATCACCTCGCGTTCTGCTGAACCCAGATCAGAGGAGCCCGCAAGTGTGTTGGTTCCTAGTGTATGGTCGAATATGCGTCCCATCGGAACGTGAAGAGCAACCGGCTGTCGGCTGGATAAAGTCCTAGGGGGGAAATTGCCCTATCAATACCATGATAATCAAGTGTAATAAAGTTATCTAATGCAGCCTCTCTCCGACATGCACCAATCTGCTTCAAGGAAGCATAGTGACGTTATCTTTGAGCATTTCTTGACGTATAATCCAACATATTTTCTGCAGATCTGCTATATGTTCCTTATCTTTTGCAATCGTATATCGATTATCCTTTTATTTTTTATGTTAATTTTGATGTATCCATTAATTGTAATTTAATTTTCTATCTTATTGTGTATTTATTTATAATTTTGTTATATCTTTCTGTATCTTATAGACTGACGATGACGGCAAAGCCGTCGAAAGCCGGCTATCTTAATAAAGCTAGTATGTTGACGAAGATGACCTCTTTTATTTCTTCTTAAATGACATTAAGGACCCACAAAACATAGATACTGATTTCTCCACGTGTTGGAAGTAATTTACTAAATATAGGAACAAAACTTTTCGTTTTTTCGTTACAAGGGCTCGGCAATAATAGTTTTTGTCACAAATTCGTCCATTTCCGGAGCACATTTACAATACGTTTTCTTCTTCTTATGAATTAAGGCAAGAAAGTAAAAACATGTATTTGCCGAGGGTGCAGTAAGCTATGAAGAGCGAAATAAAGGGCAACGTGATGGTTTCTTGGCTGAAAATCGCTATCTACCGGGCGAAGACACCTGGGTAATTGTACCTTTCATACCGAGGAGAGTACATGGAACCGCTCACGCGGCTCGGAATGTTGGTTAAAAGCTTCTCACTTTCCCCCAGTTGGGGAACTACTGGGATAATAATTACCAGGAGGCGACACGGAAACAATTGTCATCCCTCTATGTTCAAAACGGGAGAACCTTCCCTGGGGAAGCTATGAAGTGTAAGACAACATTGAGAAACATAATACACGTATGACGAGTGAGTTCATGCGGCTAGGGATTATTTCCAGTGACTCACAATTAATAGCGGCATAAACAGGAAAGAAGACTAGGTTTTCCCTTCCCAGAATTCTCCCTGGATTTACTACCGCTGGTAGGAAGTCCAGAGAGTTTTAAGGATGAGGTCGTATTATTTATATAATATTTATTATTATATTATTATTTAATAATTTAATTATTATTAAATAATTAAATTACTATTATATTATCATTATATAATAAATAACACCATCATATCCGGTGAGAACGAAAGAGGTCGGAATTTTTTATTTGTAATATAAGCAATAAATAATTCCCTTTTTGGCCTCAGATATACGGACACACGTAAAAAGGTTTGGATGTAATTTTCGAATTTTGTCATTCCTATCGGCATCGCACAAACAAATTCCTCTGGCGCGTTCACCCATAATGGCACCAATACAGTCATGTTGTTATTCGCATCCCGTTTCCATCAATTGACACATTTGCGTTTCCCGTCATTTTTTAATCTAAAAAAACTGATTTTCTCTCCCGTGATAATATGTTCAGTGATGTAACTGAACATAAGAACAAGCCGCGTGATATTATTGAACAATAGAAATTTTCGTCGAACTGTTGGGCAGTAAGGAATCGTTTATGAGCAAAATAACGTAAGAAACATTTGTTCATCTTCTTTCGCAGAATACGCTACTGTATGTTTTTAAATACCCGAAATGAGTCAGCCTGACAATAAATATCCTTATACATCTTAAAATTCATCGTGATGACTTACAACAGTAAAATGTTATCATGAAAAACGGTTCTAAAGTTTGTTGATTCTTTTGGCACCTCAAGTATTCTCATAACCCTCCATGTGTGACAACCTCGAATCCCAGAAGTATGTGGACGAAATCAAAGTAAATCATTTTATAAATTCTAATGGATTTTCATTCAAAAAACAACTTAGAATATGAAGGTCAAAATTGTCACGAAACATTTGCCGGGAGTATGCAACAACGTATATTTACAGCTGCCCATAGCACGGATGTTGATTGCAACGATGATCCTAGCAAACGTGGCAGAGCGAGGAGGAAAACGACGGAGCTGGGTGGGTGAGATAAGGCAGGGTGGGAATGGTGGGGCACCGTAGATCCTCCATAAATTGAATTTCATTCTTTCCCTGACTAATAGATGATTATGATTAATAAATACTCGTCAATGTAGGGTACTTCAGCTAATGTAAAATAAATAGGAATAGATGGAATTTGATTTTGTTATTCAGTATTTTTAGAAATAAATAAAATATTTAAATTTGCCATGTAGGTCAGGCTATATATTTTCTGGTACTGCCGTAAGCAGAGCATATGAGAGTGGTAAAAAATTCAAATTAACAATCATCTGCAAGCGATTTTAACTCCGAATAAAAATATTTGAATATTTAAAATAATGAAAGCATGGATCCTTAACACCGGATAATATCGATATAATGATATTATAATGGGAAAGTGTTCTTAATTTTTAATGACAATCAAGTACATATTTTCAATTAAAGAAGATTTATATATTTAATTTATTCCTTTCTTCTCATTCGATCACAGCGTTTCGCAGTCTCGTCGATTGCCTCCATAGGTACTACAGACATAATTATTTTAAAGGCGGACTTTTAACAACAGAAATATAAAAAGGAAATACTATTAATATATAAAGGAAAACTAGTTCGTAACAATTACATCGTAAATTTGAAATATCGTAAACAATGATAAACAGAAAAATTACAATATAAAATTCACAAGAAAACATCAAATTATGAGATTATAATTGAAGACTTAAAATGAAGAAATTAGACATTATAAGACTTAAAATGAAGAAAACAACACTCAGTCGAAGTCGAAGAGTGCTCGCATTATAATAACTTTGGACGGACATTTAATTTGTGTTGTGTAAAATGGCCTTTGGGTTGAACATGTCTTTTTTGGTAAGTCTGTTAATAAATCCGTCTTTAAATCAATTCTGTTTTTATAGAACCTGAGGGGGCAATGAACCATATTAAATAAATGTTTTTTGATTGAAAACATGTGTACATGATTGTCATAAAAAAAAGGGTACCTTCCCTACATAATCTCAAGATTAATTTGATCATCATTCGGAATACTCCAATTTGTTTGCATAACCACATATTGCTATTTTGACACCGATACCAAATAAATGTGCGTAGATTATACTTCTCCCTCATACGTCACGAACTGGCTTTTGACGATAAATAGAATGAATAAATATTGCATCAAATCAAGTTTTGTGAGTATCCCTAGAGCGAAGGGGAGTTGCCGTCGTCGCCGCCGCCCACTCTCCGTTCGCAGCGTCCTTGAATGCAACGAGATGCGCCAGGCAGCGCAATCCGTCGGACGGATCGTTAGCCACGCTCCACGTGTGGAAGACTCCGTGAGTTTTAATGACACCTGACTCGAATGTGGGGCATCGGTGGCTCGTTTTTCATCGGAAAGTTTCCGAGGTAGCGCGCTCGAAGGCCGACGATAGCTCTGCACCGGAGACGAGATCCGATGGCGGGGCGACACGGCGCGACGGGTCGAAGCGGCCCAGATGCTGCGGTTTGGCTCAACGACGCAGAGGATGACTGTGGAAAAGGCCAAAGGTCATTTGTAGAACTGTGCCAAGAATTATGAATGACCCCCAGGGATATATCCAACTTCGATTTATTTATTTATTGAATGCGCATTCAATATCAAATTAACTACTAGTTTTTAGTCACATACATCGTAGTTCTGCCCAGTATCTTCCTCCTTCCCCGGAGCTTGAAACCAGCCGAGGAGCAAGAAAACTCCTACTAGTAGAACTACAATAGCACAATCTTCCTCACATCACTCCTAATTTTCGTAATATTCGAAAATTCAAAAGAGTTAAAAGAAAATGAGACCCGCACCATTTTTTATGCGTCTTTTGCTCTATCCTCGGGCAAACAATACAGAAAATATTTGGAGTCTTTTTCGTTTTTTCGAAAAAAATATGAATTGATACAAATGCATTCTATGATCAACACTGAATTTTATATTTTCAAGACTCAATTTCCAATGCACTTGTGCTATTTAATAAGGCTATACTGCAAATAAAATTATATTGAATATTATATTGATTATTTTCCATTGATGAATATTGAATATTTTACAATTGTACACACTTCCAGCTGGCACTTGTTTTCATTATTACCATGAATGTCTTTATTCAAAACTGGTCCAATGAATTCAAATTAATATAAAATAATTAATACATATTCACCGGAAATACGTCAAACCCGCAACACGTAATTTACATTTTTCTATCCAGTACTATCTGAATAAGTCAATAAAGAATTGGTTAATAATAATTTTGTCAATATATGTAACAGTTAACAATTATTTTCCTCAGTACTGAGTTGTCTGGTTATACTTCTAATTGAACATGTGGTCGACTGGATACACATGGTTGTGGCCTGGAGTGGTTGTAGCTCATAGTCCGGACACAACACGTTTTCATTCGCTTATGTTCGGGCCGTGGCCACATTCAGACGTGTCTTGCGATGGACCCGTGGGCTGGGGCAACTCCATGCTGGAGTTGGTTTGGAGGTAGACAAGAAGCTTGACCGTCTATAATATTAGTAAGGTGGTTATAGTTTATATTTCTTTGGTTTTATATTACTTTTCTTTTTCACTTATGTTGATTCAGATATGTATGGTATATTTGTAAATAATATTGTTCAGATATTTGTCTTCATTCCTTGCGTTGTTTGTTTTTTACTGTAGCCCTAATGAAGGAATTATAAATTCCGAAACGTTGGCAAACTAATTTGTTTCATTAATTGACAAATCCCGTGAACCACATCCCGTAATAAAATTATATACAACAGTGTTTTAGAATGCGCCATTATTAATGACTAGTAGCCTCCATGAGCAAAGATGGTGCTGAACAAAACCACACAAGATAGTTTTCCAATGAGTAACACGAAACCTATTCAAGAATAACAAATAAAATACTCTCGTATAACACTGCAACAAATTAAATGTCTTCACGAACATTCACATAGCATTTCGTGTATATATATATATATATATATATATATATATATATATATATATATATATATATATATATATAACAGTATATAAATCCAATCCAATCCAAACAGTTCTTTACATATTTAGAATATCAAAAGTTGCTGTTATACGACGCAACACACACACACACACACACACATACATATATATATATATATATATATATATATATATATATGCAGCAAATATTTAACACAGGGGCCTCTTCCTTAGACCCTTGATGCCTTATGACGTTAACTGTGACGAAAACATTGTCCCACTGGTTATGAAAATTCAGTCGCTTCGCAGTATGTGAGAATAGGCGGAGCAACAAAATCAAATATTTGCATTTTCCATTATAAATCGAGACTTTCATTGTTTTTGGACTTTTCCCGAGTTTCTGGGTATCTAACGAAACCATAGATAAACTCTTACACGGTCGCGGGTTGTATAGTGTTCTTTAGAACATTGAATTAGTATTATTAGCATGAAATTAGCATTACAAAACTCGAGCATTCAGTGCTTACCGCCTCTTACGACTGATGTGGTCCAGTTTATGACTGGCTAGTTGAGAGATGTTATACGAAAAAAATCTAAAAAATATTTTTTTAGATACACCGCGCTCTTTGGGGCATACCAGAAGTATTATTGTTCCATTGGTGTTAATTTTGCGTGAGAAATACTGGAGCAAATTTTCATTTCTTGCTGCAGAATTTTAATGAATCGCTACCTCAATGCATTCGCGTGAGATATCTGCTTTTACTCGTATGCGATAAAGTTGATTGAAAGTTCTCTTGAAAGTCACGCGCGGTTAACCCCAGTCATTGCGCAGATCGGGTCGAAGTGCCATTCTGTCCACCATTCACGTTCAAGGATGTGGGAAAGTAACGCTAAAAAATTCTGTGATGTGCGCCCACGACGTTTTTCACAGTGGCCGCGAAGGCGCGGTACATCATCGCACCTTTTCTACCGGAAAGCTTTATCGATTGCAATACTCAAAATGGAGAGCAGTCTTGTGGATATTGAAACCGTCGCATAGAATCGACATGCCTCTTTTTCATTTATTAAGATTGACCCAGCCGTGTTCGAAAGATATTATTCAATTTCTCTTGTTAACCAATCAGAGACGAATTATCTTCGCTGTTTTATGACAACTGAACAATTTTATAGCAAGGACATACAGAAACATGTTCTTTCAATTAATATTGTGTAATATTGATCCCAAAATATTTATATATCATTGATGGCAAGTAAAACATCTATATTTTATTTTCACTCCTCAAAGTCTAAATAGATACCACTACTGTTTTAGAAATACTCTTAAACATGCCAAACAAATAACTGGGAATTTCAAAGAACTCGTAATTTTTTTGGATGGAAAGATGGTTTATCAAGACACACTTTTGTTCTCTTTCTCGAATCTTGGTTTTTGACATACTTTATGGAAGTTCCATTAAGAATAATAACTGAACTTTGCAGTTTTTCAAGGATGTCGTTTTCGGTAAAATTCGTAGACTTTTCATTTTTTATTTTACATCATTGTTTATTTATTTATGTCGAAACAAAAACTGCACTGACATTTGGGGGAACAGGGGCACTTCTGTTTTGTCACGTATACAGGACGTGTAATTAAACCAACAAGAGTTCAAAAATAGAACAATAATAGAACAAGAATATTTTAAAGATAGTAATGATTAATTAGGAAACAAAAATGTAAAAATTTATAGAATAATATAACAAATTTATTAGAAATGACTCAGAGGAGACTCAGCTGAGAAAACCTTTCGAACCATTCTTCCACACAACCATAGAAGGATTCTTTTCAACAAACAAATCATAGTCAGTACGTACCACACTTCACGTTCAGTACGCGTTCAGTACCACACTCACAATTTAGCTTACTTTCATACGAAATAATGGCACATCTTTCACAGTTTAAAGTGACATATCACCTCGAAGCAAAATAAATATTATGATTTGTGAAGTAGGCTTTTGTGGCCTGGCTCAATTTTCCCTTAGGTTGCCTGTTCGATGTAACTCGAACATTAATGCGTCAATGTTTCGGCCAATCTTTCATGGCATTTTTGAAGCTTTAATGCCCTAAGATGACAAAGTGCGTATAATATTGGTGCAATGATCATCGAAGAAAGGTCACGAAAACTGACCGAAACCTTGGAGCAGCAGTGTTGAACACGGCGTCGCTCACATTTCTTTTTTTTTTCTTTTAAAACAGTAACATAACGATTTTTCGTTTGGAAAAGAAATAGAGCAAAACTGCATTTCATTTTGAAAATGTCAGCGTTTGTTCCGCAGGTCGTATCTAATCTGCCTTCGAAATGGAGGTACTAATTATAAAGTTCAAGTAGAAACATACAGTTGAAAGAAAATCAAGCACATGTAGATGTAGTGTTTTAGCATCCTCTCTTGCTAAATGCATCGTGTCCTAACAAGTTGCATTCGATTTTGTTCCAAAGGCGAATGCAATCTTATGCAGCCAATATTGCAAACCATCTGAATTGTTAGAAATGTCAAATATTCAACACTCTTCTTTTGAATAAAGAAAAGTTTACCATTAGTGCAGTTTATCACACAACAAATTACGAATTATGTGAGATATATTACAGGGTCATCATGACCGGTGATAGACTTCATCACACCTTTTAGGCCGAAAACCCTGATGACCTGTTTTTGCTTCGAAGTTCGACACAACACTACGGCCGGCCACGCACGGTCATCGTGAAATGGTGCCATGTACTTTGCTGCAAGTGCAGTTTCATCTAGGAAAAGAAAACAAGCGGAGTGGGCACGTGGAGTGCGTCCCTCTTAGTGCAGAGCTTCCTCGTCGTGACATTACGTGCGCCTTCCGCAAACAAAGAGGTTTCATTCAAACTTGCGCCCACGTGCGTGCTCATTTGTCATTTTGAAATGTTCGTAATCGTGTGCTGCCATGAACTGCCATATATTGGATACATATATTATTTTATCCAGACAACAGCCGGTTACCCTTTATGCCCCGATGGGACGCATATTGGCATACACTAGGTACAGATACAATTGCGGGCTCGTCTGATCGGAGGTCAGCAGATTGCGACAACACATACATGAGAGATAGTAGAGTACACGAGAGAGTATGTTTTCTTTTTAATCCACGTTATCTTCAGTTCGATTTATCTGTTTGAATAAAATGGTTATGCATGCCGAAATTATTACATTTCTACTCTCAAAATGAAACAGAAGCATACTTGAGGGACAAAATCCGCTATTCTTAAGCTTCACACTTCAAAAGCCAGAACATATTAGCGGCGTGCAATGTCTTTCTCGTAAACGCCCTTTGTCATTCAAGTTAGGTAATGAGACATTCCGAACATTTTGCAAGACGCCAGTGCTTGAATCCGCATCCAAGTACTTTGCAGACGCTCCCGGAGCTGAATGGATCCAGCTTATCCATGTGCAGTTAAACTTGCTAAATGCGGAATGCGTAAAATTCGGAAATCTAATGCAGGCACATCAAACCGCGCCCGCAAGAGCTACTTGCCCACCTGGGGAGCCCGCAGCTCCTATGGGCACGGGCTACTTCCCCTGATACCGCACTTATTTCCCCTTCAAATCCAGAAAGGGGTGAACATGCGCAAGCTAAAGCGGCGCGAGGCGGTGAATAGTGGCCTCACACGAAAATATGTTTGCCAGATTTTTTCTATCAAATAACAGAAAATAGTATTATGTTTATTTTTTCCTGATTATTATTATTTGATTTATACTTTCTTGATTAATTCTCCCCTATATAAACACCTTTGCTGAGTGACAGGAATATGTTTGAATGGCGAGTTCTTTCCTTCTTTTCGTTTTGTGTTGTGTTATTAAATCATTCGGTTATTTATTGTATTTAGCAATAATGTAAAATAAATTAACAAGTCTCTATAAGTCAACAATTCTCACTTATGGACGGACAGCGCTTTCAACAGATAAGAATATTTGTCTGTTAAACAGAATAACAAAACTCAAATACTTTTGATTCAAATTATTTTAATTTTACTCTCAATTGAGAACATGAAATCGGACTGATGTATTATTTTAATTTAATGGATCATATCTTTGTCTTAAAGAGAAAATGAAATTTAATATGGGTAAATTTGTAACAATAATTGCCAAGTAACTTCTCCCACTGTCATGAGCCAGGTATCCAGTGACGTACCAGCCCCTCCGTAGCGGTTATACAACCCCTACTTTTAAATCTCGCGCCGGTTTCTCTGGACGCAGTGCCCGCGAGCTCTAGTAAGCTTGTCGTCGTAGGCTTCCGCGGCCAGAGTCATGTAAATGATCTTGGCTGTCCAGGTGACGCCGCGTCGAATCGTAAATTGCAGTCCGGGGCAACATAACCTCTTCAGTATTACATTGCATAATGCGGAATCTTGTTTAATACAAAAAATATTGATCCTTTAAGATACCGCATTGAGCAATTTTTGCTGGACTAGCTGTGATCGGCCGGCCGGATGACACGCAGCCGCCCACTAAGGCCCTTTCATTTCCCGATGTAATGCGACTAAATATTGTTTATTTTTAATTTTTTTTACTTATTTAACGTCAAAAATCAGATAAAATTGTGCGACTTACTATGGAGAGAAGTGCAATCTTCGTATAGTTTCTTGAGTTCTGGGATCTCTGTTCTCTTTCATATTACGATGAATTATGAATACAGATAGCAACAAACGCAATTTTCAGTACAAGCTATTTTTTACATTGCAACGCCAGAGTGATCCCCGTCCTTAAAAATTAAAAATTCCGACATTCCTTGGATGCCAATAAATATCCCGAGCAAGTATTGAGGGGTATTGATCGATAAGAAATTAACACGAAAAGTACACATTACATCAGGTTGTGGGCTTTTGAAGTACAAGTCAAAGCCAACATTGACTTACGCTTGTTCAATTTGGAAGAAAGTCGTGCGTAGTAATTGTAATATTTTACAAAGGGTCGTAATAAAATCTTAAGAAAAGTCATCAAAGCTCCATGGTTCATTCACCACTCACATATCTGTAACTACGTTAATATAGACCTCTTAGACTCCTTCATAAAACTTTATCATCCGGATTTTACTCCTCAATTTTTGACCTAATGTGTCTATTTGAATTCGTCCTTGCCAAGATTTTAAATAAATTCATTTTTTTCCAATAGATTTATTTAGCCCGTCGTAATTTCACAATTCAAAGCAAACTAATCAATACATTTTATTCAATATTTAATACTTTTTAAATCCCCAATACAGTTCACATAATAGAAATACAAAATTGGAGAAAATCTCAAGTTGACCTAGGATGCCCAATTCTAAAATGTAATAAGTTAATACATTTAATATCATTGTATGACAAAATTATTAACCAAATAGAAAATAAATATAACTAAAATAAATAATATTCCTTTACCAAATACTTTGAAGGAAACGTGTATTTATTATGAAAAGGTCACTCGTAATTCCTTTTCTTTATAACGTACGAGAATTTTAAAATGTGACATTTGTCCAAGGGCAGAGTTTAAGGATATGTCATTTATATAGCTTGCGTTCTTTAATTTTTAGCACAATTTATGCAAAATTCCTCATAAAAAATATTTAACATGTTAGTTGAAAATACGTATGTCGAAAATAGTTTAAACATACATTATACATGAATTTCTCCAAAAAATTCCCAAAACATGTAAACATTCACGAAAAAGTACAGTATATATTTTAAATAAACATGTTATGAACCATATTAATAAAGTTTGGGAACTGTAGAAAGTTTAATGAAAATGTAAAGTTTCATGGAAATTCTGCAAATTGTAAACAAATGAATAAAGACTAAAGAACACATAATGACAAAATAATAATTATATTATTATAAAATACAAACAAAACACCGAGGTCAATTGTACAATTCGTTGTTTCAAGTACAGAGTTGCTATTTCTCTTTTCCTCATTATTCTTTATACCTTAAACAACTCAAAGACAAATCTAGCCAACAGTACAGAAAATTAACAAAATACCGCCAATCATAAAGCATACAATTCGTATTCAATGAAAATCACTCGATATTCACCATAATTCGCGGTAATACCAGCAGAAGTTATCTCAATCCAGCTCGAACGTTGTTAGGATATTACAAGGATAAAAATAGCGGTGGTTCTTAGCGAAGCCGTCAATCTCAGTCTGAGTTCATACGCCCGATGCATAGAGCTGAACGGAAAGCCGAGCGCAACGCTGGGCCGCGAGTTCCGTGTACTGTGAATCATTGATGCGCTCTCGCAGCAAGCAGTGCACCCTCCTCCTACCTCCGCGATTATTGACTCACGAAAGGTTGTCTCTCCACCAGACGGTAGACCCAAATTTACAGCACGAGGTGCAGTGAACATTGGGGTCCCGCTCTACTGCAATGTCAGTTCTGTAAGTAGAATTGTATCTTAACGTACAAGTGAATCAACATGGATCAACACCTTCAACCAATATTTTAAATCTCCATAATAATCCTCATAACGACACTACATCGTACCGCGTTGACCAGCATCAGGATTGTCAGCACCAATATCAGTGTTATCCAACTGGAGGCCCACGGTGCCATTTATTGTGGCTTGGGAAAGGTTCGAGCGCACGCGGCCTGTTGGAGTCAACACCCCTTTAATGTAAAAACACGTTCAAGTTTAGATTTAAGATTTTTTCTAGTAAATACATAATTCAAAATCATCTCAATGTCTTTCACAACGTTATGCACGCTGCGGAACGATATGGGAACAAATTCGGAAAAAAGATGGTATATGACGAGGATTCTTTAAAATCTTAGCCTGATATCACGCATTGTTCCATTCCCTCTCCCTCGTTTTTGAGCAGCCGGGCAAAGTACTGAGATCAACAACACGGGAAAGGTGTGGATCGCCCGTGTAATGAAAATATGGCCCGCAATTAAAGGTTTTAGTTGTGGTTGGAAGTTAGACACCCGTGATCTATATGAAATAGTTTTAGCGATAACTTACGTGCTACGGATGGGGCGAAACCTTCGAATCGTTTCTTACAAAAATAAAGTCGTTAACTATAAAGTATTAAAGAGCAGGCGCACGGCT
The DNA here is from genome assembly GCA_011170035.1 of Teleogryllus occipitalis. NCBI lineage: Eukaryota > Metazoa > Arthropoda > Insecta > Orthoptera > Gryllidae > Teleogryllus > Teleogryllus occipitalis. The sequence continues at coordinate 62,249 of BLKR01001676.1, read as the reverse complement.
GTTTGCTGCATTGTACCAGAAGTCGATTTCAGCTAGAATTTCTTTCGTGCCTTTTTCACCCCACATAATTAGGTATTCTAGACCCTGATCCACAAGGACCATAATGTCATTAGTGCATAAGGAAAGTTACACGTCTAAATAACTGTCATTTCGCACGAGTGTTTTTAACCCGAGCGGTGTCGTTTATCTCGCGTCTAAAGGGAGGGAACACAGCGTATACCTCGTACTATTAGGAATAGATAATTCTGTTAACGCTGCGCCCTCAGAAGCGTAGATTCAGAAAGAGTTTTTTGTAATTTTACAATTCCGTCGCAGCCTATGTGTCACAGGTTCATTGTTCGCATTTCCAAGACTCGACTCTTGTAGACTCGAAAAGTGTTAGCGTTATTTAGTTCAGCGAGTGCACTGCAATTCTATGTGCCTGGTGACATGATAAGTTTTGAATTCGAAATAAATATTGAAAGAATAATACAAGGAAGAAACAACTTGTAATAGTTTTCTTCTTTTTATTGTAGCCTGGAGATGAGGCCCCAAACGTCGCTTAGCAAATAATGTTTAATAACCGTTTTGGAATATATATAACATTTAAAATATGACATGCTATATTTATTTTACATAGCCATTAAGTAGTGTAGTACAGAACGAACACTTACCCGACTAAACATATTGAGTCTTATGTGCGTTCAACGATGAATGAAGATAGACTATTTCTTTAGCTTCACTTTCAATTGAAAAAAATGTTGTAATTGCCACTTTTACGAACTTCCAAACTACAAGAAGACGATTGATGTTAGTTTAGATTTCAAAAATTGTATAAATAATTAAATTTTAGTCGATGGAATTATTGCATACATATGATGTATTTAATTAGCACATTAATACTTAAATATTTATCTTTATGATTTGACCATATATTCATTATAATATATTATATTATATATTATATAATTATATAATGAATATTGTGTTTACTTTATTTCATTTCTCTCTCATACAGAATAACCGTTCATACTGAAATCAATATTTGCGAATACGGAACGAGCTATTCATGTATGTGTGTTTTGTTGAATGATTACGAACTCGTGAAAACTGATTATTGAAAGGGTTGTTAGTACATGCATTGAGTAATAAATTAGAATCACAAGGTCGCCAGCATTGTCTACCTTCGATTATCTAAATATACTTTCTCCATCACGAAAGGAAACAGGCAAGAGAAGACTATTCAACATATCCTCATTTCATAGAATTACCTGAGATTATAACAAATCGGGACCAACTGAAGTATCATCCCCTCGGCCTCTCTTCAGGAATTCAATGGTAATTTCATGGCCGTAAGAGAAGTTGAAATTGGTCCTGGCGATTGTGAACTGTGTAATGCATAAACAATGGCTGAGTTTCTTTTAGCAGCAGTCGACCAATTCAGATGTTCGGAAAGGGAAATAATAAAAAGAGATCGTTTGCACAGCTCTCTGAGGGGAAGGGATGCAGATCACGCTGTGCAATCGAACAAGCTAAAGTACGATTGGAACGAATGCGTTGTTTTCACATTGAAATGGTGTTTTGTTCATGCCGGGAATGTGCTTCCTTCTTAAAGGAAAAGAGTTTTTGTCATTAGGAAAAAATCTGCTATTTATCTACAAATATATTTGATAACCCTACCTATTCATTTTGCATAAACATTTGAAAAATAACCATGGTATTGCTATAACACCAGCATAGTTTCACGTAGTTCCTTTTGTCGTCACGTGTGCAATATTTTGAATAATATCGTGAACGCTTTTGAACATATAGGTAATTAAAGTACAACTTTGACCTTCTTAAAAAACATTCATTTACTTACATCAAAAAACTTCCTTAAAAAACATTTGAACGAAAATTTATGAGTGACTTGACAAAATTAAATTTAATAACAGATAATAAACGAGTCACACGAATTGAATCCTGAGTTATTAAACAAATAATAAAAGATGTGTTGTAAATATTAAAATAATATATGCATCAAATAACATTTTTTAACGTTTGTAATATACATTGTTCATATTGTTCATAAAATACGTTTTTACTTTCCACTCTATTTCCATTTCCAACTCTTTTATTATTTTGTTATTCATAAGATATTTTCTACTCTCCAATTTCGTTTGCATTTCCTTCCAACTCATTTCTTTCCCCCACTTTCGTTTTCCATATCCAATTCTTGCGTATTTTAAACTGAGCGGATAGGCCGATGTGAAGTCTTGTATCAATATCGCCTCCACTTCCAAGAAAATTCCAATTTAAATCAAATAAACCTTCTCATTCCAATTCCAGTAAATTAATATTTTGGGATCAGCTTTAAATTGTCCATATTTTCCTCAGCGGAGTCCGGAGCGAGCCGAATCCTCCGAGAAAAAGAGACGAGAAACGTTTCACGGAGCGGTAATGTCGTGACGAGGCGTATTCCCACAACTCGGTCGCGTTCCAAGGGTTCAGCGAAGTGAGCTCGTTAGGGAATAATGAGCAAGTTGCTGTACCGTTCAATGTGATCATTTGTATTCCATCCGACATTGTCAGAAATGAAGGTAGATGAACTGAAACAGATGCAGTTCATTTTTATTCAGGATATATCCACTGAAACTGGCACCAACGCCGATTTATGGCTACTTTCTGTGATAAAAAAAATACTTTTAGCAACGAACGATATTAAAAACTCCTTAATTGGTATGAACAGAATGTTACTTCAGTCGTTTTTTGGTTTAATTATTGTTAAAAAATGAAACCTTTCACGGTAAAAGACTTCCTAAAACACTTTTTCGTGTTGAGGTGCTTTTATTAATAGTGTTTTTATTAATAGCAACACACTAAGCCGTGATATAGCCTACAATAGCCGTGATATAATATTCATTGGTTCTGAGGTTGACGGAAAACATGCACACGACACAGTAGAAATTCGTTTTCTTGTCGTATGTAATTAAATGATGTCTTGCAATCTTTTTCCAAAATATAATGTGTTTCGTTTCTTCCTTTTCGTAGGCTCTCAGGAAACTTAAGTATTTAATGCAAATCGTTTCTCATTCTGTTTAGCGTTACATTCAACACGAAACATTGATTAAAAATAGGGTATCATTTACAGAAGTGCTGATATTCCGAAAAGAGACAAATTGCTGTCATTGAGAAATCTCATTCTGAAAACAACTTTTGTATAATATAGTATAATCCATGAGAAACAACTATGGAAACTTATTTTCAAGAAATTGAAGACACGTTTCATTAGCATGAAATAATAGACGAAAGTATGTAAACAAATTCAAAATTACTCGCACAGCGAAGTAATGAAACGAAAAAACAACACTCCTTTCTCAACATAGAGCAGATATGATTTTACTCAAAAGTGAAAATATGAAAGTAGGAAAGTTTCGCCCCATTCTAGACTCTTTGATCGCTGATATTTCAAAACGTACCATAAGCTTATTTACACAACTGGAAATATATATATATATATATATATATATATATATATATATATATATATATATATATAAAGATAAATATTTGGCAACTGTTTGTCTTCAAGAACTTGACAGTGAGGAACTTATCAATTAATGTAGGCGTCTTAAACAGTATTTAGTTATAGAATAATTGTACACATAATATATTTAATAATATACTATGTATACAATATAAATGTATACAATACAATGTATATAATATAAATAATATATTTAATTATATAACAGTCCCGGCATTGTACGGAAAATTAATTTCCGACAATTTGAAATTATGATTGTCCAAAGTGAAAATCGCATTCAGAGTATTCATGAGCATGATAGTCACCAATTCTACACGAGAACGCTCATTTTCTAGATTAAAAATTATCAAAATCAGGTTCCATATAAAAGGTGCAAAGCATTTTTAAACTGACATTATATGCATCGATAACGATATTCTAAAAGCCAAATTCATCAATTCAGCCATTGAGTTCTGCATACAAAAATTGGCAGACTTTCGTATTTATTTATTTATTTATTTATTTATTTATTTATTTATTTATTTATTTATTTATTTATTTATTTATTTATTTATTTATTTATTTATTTATTTATTTATTTATTTATTTATTTATTTATTTATTTATTTATTTTACGTCAAAAAAACAGTTCAAACTGCGTATGACGTGCTATTATTAACAGGAGTACGTAATATTTGGTGTTTTTATTTTTATTTTTTAGTAAAAATTAATGCATTTTTAAGAAATGATATGTAGATACTAATGGAAAATTTAATTCCAAAAATGGCAAGGGCCCCATTGCGTTTCTTTATCCAAAGCCACTAATGGTACTATGATAGCGCTGGTTGAATGTTCGTGTGCCGATCTCCCCTCGAAAAAACAACCTGGCTACAATCCCGCGCCGTACATGGGAAGCTGTCACAGTCTCCTCTAACGGCGAATCCGTCCGTCGCGTCTCCGAGCGCTGACTGCCCAATTGTATCGCCCGAAATAACCGATGAGTGCTTACGCTGACAACGGCGCTTGCGGAACGCCGGCGAGGGACGCGCCGCTGCGGTGGCGACAGGTGTGGAGCGACGGCGCAACCGGTGGCTTGTGGCCCACGCTCGCAACCGGTGCTCGAATCTCTGACTCACTGCGAGGCAGTGCCGTTTTAAGCCTCTAGTTACACCTTCAAGAAGGTTGCCATGAAATGTTCCCTGATTGGAAGCATTGCTGTTTATCTGTAGCTATGATTCCCAAATTATGTTCCGGAACAACTGAATTGCGAAAATGTTCTCGATAAATGTTCGTGTCGGTCTGGGTGATCTTGGTGACCACTACTTCCTATTTAAAGAGGGTCTGTGAGAGTAAACGATAAAAACTAAGATTTTAAGTTGAATTTCCATATTTACGTTGTTGAATTTATGGCAGGACTGACATTTGTGTGGTCGTCGTTTTTATTAAAAAGAAGCTGCAGTAGCCGGGCGTTGCCTGGGAAATTTCTCATCCCAATACATAGAAAAAGGAGTAAATTCTATCTCTAGAGTATCAGGAAGTAACTTTATTTACGTACTCGCTAAGCCCACTCTGATCCACCAGCTTCCTCCTTGCCCGCCCCTCCCCGGTCCACCGCACCCCTCTCTCCCTTCCTCCTACAGCCCCGTCCCGCAGCATCGCCTCGCCCTCCCTCGTTCGGTCCGCCCCGGCCAGGCCCTGCTCGCAACGCAGCTTAGCAATCCCTAAACAGATAGATTTATTTAAACTGCAATTGGATGTAACCCGGTGGCAGTTCAGTTAATTACGTAAATAAGGCAATATAATTTCATGAAAATAATATAATAATTGCAATAATTATAATAATGCTAAAACAACATCAATAAAAATAATAATTATTCTATTATAATAAAAATAATAATAATATAAAACTGGTGATTCATAAAACATTAATTTACATGAAGAAAAAGAAAACAAACGTCTATAATCTAAAACCGCACTGAATGTTAAGACTGCACTGCATTGTCCTTCACTTTACTGCACTTCACTTACTTCACATCACTATAACACTTAAATCATTTCCTTCATTATTTTTCTGCTCTACACTGCACGGCACCTCACTTCACTATGTAACTTAATATTCTTATTTAACGCCCTCACAAACGTAGGAAATACCCAAAGATATTACAGGGTTTCACTAAACTAAATTTTGTAAACAAAAACAAATATAAACTTGTGATGTCACAACAGCAATACCTCTCGTATTGATGATTACGGTTCTATAAAATATAATATTCAAATATGCATCCTGTTAAAATCCAGCTTTCTCTTCAGAAAGTCCTCACAACACAAAGCGCAGGAGATCCTAAAAAATACATAAAGCTTCCATAATTATTTTTAGAAAATCTGAAAAAATAAATGAAAATGGCACTTATACCATATAATTCAGTGTATTGTTCCCCATACTATTAGAGAAAATTATGGAGAAATGTTCGCGAGCTTTGGAAATTTAGCGGCATCCAGTAAAGAACCTATCCTGACAAATTATCAGAACCGTTTCAAATTCGAGCAACCTCGACATCAGCCAGATACATCCGCAATTGTCCATTTTCATGAAAATCCAGAGTAAGGTTTTGGCGCTAATGTTGTTCATAGACGGCAGACAGACATATGGACGGACGGATGGACGTTATGAGGAAAAATTCATTCTCGGTATCAGGGACTTCCAGAATACGTATTTCCATCAAAATGCCCACATCGATTTTCTGGAGTATTACATAACTTTCTTTTTAACTCCTTATCCATAAACGAAAATGTAAAATTCAAAGAAAAAAAGTTCTTGTAATAGTGAGGTATGGTTCCAACATATGTTCGTATGCTTAACTGTGCATCTAAGAGTGTTTCGTGGCGACAAGCTTCAGTAAAACCACATTATTCCATTTTGTATTTTTAGTGTCTCCACAAATTTGAAATCCTGAATCCAGGATAATCGGTTCCATTTCTGAGTCTGACTCGACTAATATTTTTAGAAACTTATACAACATTTTCTGATATTTTGTACGAGTAAAAGTTACATTTTACTGCTCAGTGACAGTTAGGAAACAAGAAACCATTACAGTATTTTTCTACAAATCAAGGAAGAGGTCGAAAACCCGATCGAAACGGAGGAGTCGCTGTCGACTGGGAGACAGCGTAGCGAGAGCAATCGCAGAGGGGCAATTTCGTCATTACGGAGTCGTACGGAATCACGGAAACGGGATATCGACTTCCACGAGGACCGACGGCGGACGTCCCGAATTCGAGTGCTTCGGTCGTGACGAATACCGTTGGCGAGGTGGGGCCGCGGACTCGCCCAGAGGAGACGGCGGAGGTGGAGGCGGCGTAATGTGCTGAGCGGGGTTTGGAGGGGGCTTCTCTTGTACGAAATCTCTCCCTTGACTCATCATCAGGGCTCGGATTCCAATGACATGACATCTTTTCACTGGTGCATTCTAAACGTAGATAACTTGCAAATAAATATTTATCACGACATTTAGCTGATAGAATTGTGTAGTTATTGGGTCACTTTTTGTGATGTTTTCAATTTTTAGGTCATTTTCTTTGGACATTTGCGTCATTTTTCTCATTTTTACGAAATTTGGTTCCCTTTCCGTGTTTTATTGTTTTTGAATGTTTCAAGAATTTACAATGACTCACTATAACAAAGTTTTTATTGTATCATCAGTTCTTGACGAAATTTATTACTGCAGGGAACTCTGTTTTTCGAACTCCCAAAATTACACGGATCATGGGTAACTTTCTCGATCTTTCAAAACTGACGGTTGGAAGATCGGAGCAAAGGATTACATTTCCTCCTAAAATAAAGACTTTATATTAAATATAATTTTATATATACTGTATAAGTTGTATTTTAAACTGTTAAATTCATTAAATAAATAAATATTTTCATTCAATTTTTTTAGTATTTAAAAAAATAGATCATGTTCCTCTAATTTTTGAGTCATTTATAGGCCATTTTCCTCTTATTTTTAAGTCATCTTGTAGGTAAGTTTCAAAGAATTTTTAGGTCATCAGAATCCAAGCCCTGCTCATCAATTTCATGTACATTTTACTGGCGGAGATAAAATGTGGGAGAGGCTACGTTTGCTGAGTCAGAATTTTCAATCAAAAGTTACCGATTAGATACATTTGACAGTGTTTTTGTGGGTAAAAATTTTTTTGATCTAACAGAAAACATTAAAGAATACATATCCCATTGCTAATTATTGAAATTTTAATACAGAACAGTTGCATTAGTAAATTATTTAGGTCACAGTATGTTATAATCGGAGCACCTGAAGATAAATGTAAATGAGAATTCATTATTTTACTTAAATAATTGCAAATTTGTATCCATATGCAATTCATGATCTTCAATTCTTAATAGCACGTTCCATTGATACATTGACTTTGACTCTACCGTGGTTTACTATGAATCATTTTTAATTCAGGTTAATAGTCTTTTATGTCGTTAGTAAACTCTCCTCCGTAATCAGACTTGAGGGTGCTCGGTGCTCTGAAAAGTTTTAAGATTTATTAATCACATTATCTACTTCATCAACCTACTTGGTCTTGGGATATTTCATAACAACAAATATTGTGAGAGGTAGCTGATGTTCTAAAACTGACTGAAAATCACCGTCTGGAAGTGACTACAAATCTATCAGGTTAACCTTCCATCGAGAAATAAATTCATTCGATTTAATATTTCTTGACCTTTTGTTGTTATTGTTGCTGAGAGGGTTCGAAAAACGAAAGAAAATTTCTATACCATAGTGTGTAATGTTTTTATATTTAGAATCTACCTCCTTTATCATTATAACACATCTACCATGTTCAATAGAAATACGAATCTATGAACTATACAGACAGAATGGTTCAGAATAAAGTTTACAAACTTCTAGAGCATGATAAAGTTAATAACTTTTAGCCCATGAGCATGTGAGGAGAGGAAGAACGACGAAGTTTCTCATGTAAAATTTTCTACTGATTGTTAGGCAGTTCCTTATGCACAGCTGTTCTGCAGGTCGCGTTCTGTCGAAAGAGATTTCATGTACCTGCCGCGCATACGGGGTTGCCTAACATTCAGGGGCAAACATCACACATTATCTCCATTATATGGAAGTTCTCACTCTATTTTCATTAGCAAAAAGTGATCATTTTCTATGACACCCTACATGTCTGTAATATTGAGACACCTGCATCTAACAAAAACGAAGAGAAATCATTCTATGCACACTAAGAATTCCCAGATTGAAAAGTAAATGAAGTTATCGGCAAAGACAATTAGAATCAATAAAAATGCCAACATTTCTGAGTATATGACACATCAGTATCACTAAGATAGCCCACATTTATAATAATTGAAGCGATTATTGTTTATAGTAACGTTTTACAAATTGGTAAGTCCAATATTTATCGTGTTTGTTGGTATATACTATTTATCGTGTTGATTGGTATAAAAGAAGAATGAGCTGAATCATGTACAGCGACAAAATAACATCTCGAAAAGAGAGAGCTACACGCGATACGTTATAATTGATACTTTTCTTGTTATGCGTTAGGTAATGTTATCAATGCCTAAGCAATACTTGTAATCTATATTGCTATTTTCACATGCGCGTACAAATTGAAATAAAACTATGCAGCTGCCGTAAACAGCAGCCGCTGCTTACGATAGCTGCGTCATGCAGCAGCAATGTTTCAAAGAAGAGGTCTCCTACATTTAAATAATTGCTATTCATGTGTTACGTTATGGAACAGCAACATTTTTGGTATTCTTGACATGTAAAGAACTGTTGTACTATTGTACTACTATACTATATAAATATACTAATATACTATATAATACTATATGTAACTAATATACTATATAAATATACTGTATAGTATATTATTGCAGTATTCATGAAGACTGTTTTCTTAAAACCTTTAGTCCATCGCAGTGTTATACGACATTATATGATTTGTTGTTGAGAAGTTTGAGTGCTTCTGTTTGGCAGACCAATTGTGAAAACTACATATCACTGCCTGAAGGTTTTAGGTGTTGTTTGCAGTACCTAGGCAATATGTACTACAATACCTGATTTGCCACTGTCGTAACAATATCATTACTAGGGACAAAGCACAGAATGCACCAATTCTCGCCCTCCCAACAACGTACCTGTACCATCGTGAAATATTAATTTTAAGTCATATTTTCTTATACTGAGGACAGTTTCTCCAGGATACTATTTTGAATTCTTAGAAGTTTGCGGATGCTGTCCAAAAACAGTAAAGTCTGTATGTGACATCTGGGAGGAAATTCATCTACTACGCACAAATAAAGCGAGTGGGCATATTAGCATTTGTTCAATGGATCAAGACGAATTCCACGAACAACCAAATTGAGACGGAGATCATTGACTCAAATCTAATTACAATATTTGGCACAAGTATATTGTATGTCTTGTAAAATTATACAATTCAGAAGGTAAATGGAAAAATCTTATTATTAAAATAAATATTATTTTTGCTTTTGATACACGGTGTAGCAACAGTTATGCAGCAGAAAGATTTCACTTAGCAGTTGAACAAGTGAATCGATTTTAATTATTTACTGTCATCCATCTGTTGTCATTTACCAACCAGGTACATGTCTTTTACGTGGATTTTTCTAGTGACCTGTTTTTACTCACATATGGTGTGTTATAATTCCAGATGTTTGTATCGCATGAAAGTATGTTCCCAGTTATGAAAGAGTTGGTTTTGATAAAATAACTTTGTAAATTCTAAATGAAGAGGGAATACAGTATTCCGAGCTCAATAGGCGAGCCTTTCAGGAGTCACGTAACATCATTCATTATTAATGGTACAATAAACAGATACAATTCACGTGATTCTTGTAAGTCTCTCATTATTTGATTGAATGTCATCATTGCTTCAGTTTTTCACAAAAAGAGAGTACTTGTATCAAGTTCGCACTGTCACGAAATGTCTTCTCGACTCGTTAAGAGTTTCGGGCAACGTAAACGAGTCAGCGGGGTGCCCTGGGACCACCTGGGTCAAAGACACCGTTCGTCGTTTTTATTGCGAGATGAGATCTGAAAACATTCGGAGGCGTCGGAAAAAGGGTGAGCACTTTCGCTGAGCCACGTTGATGGCTTGTTTCATCACTTTACGGTGCAAAACCTTTCGAATCTGAAGTTCCGCCAACGTCGCCCGAACTTTTTGCCGGTAATTAACGCCAGCAGCAGAATTTCACTTCTGGTGTTACGAGCCTTCGGTGTGTGGTAGTAACCTTCGTTGCCGGCCCATTTTGTATTTTCCTTTTACGATGAGTAGGCTACTCCAAGCAGTACAATTACCGTTAGATGCGATTAGGAAATCGCAGAGCTTGTGGAGATCCGGATTCGCTTGTCGTTCTCACAAGAAAAAATATTTATGAAACATTGACGACCCCTTTTTATTCTTCTTTGCTTTCTACACGCCGCGTTAGAAAATAAATAGCACTTTCGTGTCAATTATGCTTTAATAACGTATCAAGGTACAGAACTAGCGTGTTCCACTCCGACGGAATCAAGTTTTTCTGCCAGAAACCTTCGTTACTGTTTCAAGTTTCTCTTTGGAGAGTGCCTACTGCTGTAGGTGGTTTATTGTCGTGTTATTGTTAAAAGCATGGTCTTCAAACTTTCATAATTTGAGTTTGCTTCTATAATACAAAGAGAAAAATAAGAAAATTAAATTTAAGAAATAACTGTATGCGTTTTTCTTGCTCAAGTAAAGTATGTCCATCTACATAATGGTTCACGCTTACAATCCGAATACTCACACTAAAGCGACTTCATATAAATAAATATTTTTATTGCAGCATTTATCCACAAGCTACATTAAACTTTTCAGCAAAAACCACTAATTTTTTGTATAAAAAAGTAGTACTCGTGTCATGTCGATGGTAGAAGTTCGAGTTCAATATACCTTTTTAAATCTCAACGATCATAAAATATGCAAAGGAAAATTGTATTTTGTTATTTGTGAATATTGAACATTTTAACAGTTTGAATTCTGGTAGTCAGAATCTCAAATGATAATTACATAGTAGTTTACCCATTAAATCAGCATTTAAATTTCTTAATGGATATTTCTAAGCATTTTATTACTTCAGCGTCATATTAGTCTAACCGATTAATTTATATTTAATATATATTTCGCTGTTTCAAGTTCGAGAAATTTAACGAAAAAATTGCAAATAAATAAAAAGAAAAAAAGAGACACATTATCGTCTGTTGCTCGCGATGACCGCTCTGGGTATTTTAAAATATGTAGTACCTAAAGAAAAGCTCTGACCTCTTTCTAATCGCTTTCGAAAGGGACATTAAAAAACGTTCGTTTTTCCTCACCACATTTTTGTAATTTTTATTTTATTGATCTTCAAAGTATTAGATTATTAAAACAATCTTATTTTCAATTTGAAAAATGTTTTAAAGCATAATTAAAATCAGACCAAAATCTCTATGAAGTTTCTTTGATTAAACTCACGTCTGTAAGTTAAAATAACTATCGGCTAAAGTTAGCTTATAAATATCTTCTTCACATTACAAATATTTTTCATGATTGCATCGAACCGTTTGAAGATCCCCGTTATGGTAATTCTTTTATTTTTTTTTTTTTAATTTCTGAACCATATGTGAACTGCTTTCTTTCTATATGTGAACCTAAAGATGTGGCCGCATTAAGCCTGAAAAGTTGTTCTATTTTGTATCTAACAATTGTTCATATGTACTGTGAAATGAAATTATGAAAACTACGAAAATGGTTCGCAGTTTAAAATCATGTTTGGTTATTTCTAATTAATTGTAGAAACAACCTATTATAAATGTGTTAGTAAGTGTTATGAGTGGCGAAGAAGTGTGAAAATGGCAGAGTGGGTTAAAAAAATTAAAATTTGCTAGTCTTTGCTATCTTTCTTTCTCTCTTTCTTTCGTTCTTTCTTTCTTTCTTTCTCTCTTTCTTTCGTTCTTTTTTCTTTTTCTTTCCCCCATCCACTGAAGTTCCTCGTTCTGTTCGCAGATCGGGCGTTGCGCGCCTGCGCGTGCGGTGACAGCCTCCGGCAGCTGCGCGAGGACGACGGGGGCGGCGGCGGGGGCAGCGAAGCGGCCGAAGAAGCGGGGACGGAGCCGGGGGCGGGGCGAGGCGAGCGGGCGAGAAGCGCAGCGCGGGCGGCATGGAGCGGCGCGGGTTGGCCCCGCGGCCGCGCGCCTTTGACTTAGGCGACCCGCGCACGCCCATGGCGTGGCAGCACCGCAACTTCAACTTCCAGCAGGAGCACCAGCAGCTGCAGCAGGCGCACGCGCAGCACTACTACGCCGACCGCTACATGGGAGGTGAGCTGCGCGCCGGACGCCGCCGTGTCGCGTCGCAATGAAGGCGGTAGCTAGAAGAGGGCCCCCCTTTTTTTCTTTTTTCTTTTTTTCTTTTCTTTTCAATTTTCCCCTCGCCAGTATCCCTAGCGAGGCGGGAATTTATTCATATAAATGGTTACATTTGTGAGCTCCAGCATTTCTTCTTATGGAGCTGCGAGGAGGGCTTTAACTTAAATAAACTAAACTAAAACAAACTTAAAATTATGTGCAAATGCCTCTTTGGGCGATTGCAGTTTTAAACATTTGTTATTGATAGAATATTACTTAGAAGTTCTTAAAATTGTTCTGTTTTCTTATTATTATATAACATTCACTCTCTCTTTCATATTTAATCTATATATACAAACACATTCACTCACGCATTCATACCACTCGGCACTACACTTCACTATACACTATGTACACTTTATTTGGGCTACGGGCCCTTTTATCAGAGAATCCAATGCTGCGTACTTAAATCTATATCCCAGGAAATTTTCATGATTTTATCTCTATTCGTTTGGTTGGTAGAGCAATATTCCGTTACTTGAAGGGAGTTCCCCAGAATATTGTACTTCAACCTGTCATATGAGTTCCACTTAATCCGTCAAAAGTTACTTATATTCGGGACTTATACGGGCACTTAAAGGAAGAGTCAAAAAAGTTACCAAAACTTTCTTAAAGAGTGTACTCGAAAAGAAATGTCCACTGGAAATGTCGACAAAAGTGAGTCTGAATTTGATAGCTCACAAGATGAACTGTGAAGTAAAAAAATTAAAAAGCCACATTATGATTTGTATTAGCAGTTTATAATTAGAAGCAAGTTAAAATTTAATAATATTTATAATTTACACCATTTCAGTAATAAATATAGTGTTCTCCTGAAAAACGGCCTACAACGCATATTTTTCTTTACGCCACATGTTTGAAATTAAAAAGAATTTAATTACCTTCTGAATTAAATTAAGTTTAAAATTGATAATAATATGTTAAAATAATGTGTAATTTGCAATTAAATAGACCAGAGTGTAGAATGCTTTGATCGAAAACTTAAGCAATGCCTTTTTCTCAAAACACAGTTTTGGAGTACAAGCCCTTCTTCTAGCTACCGCCTCAATAGTTTTGCGGGTGAACGATTTAATTTTCTCCGTTTATTTGGCGGACAGTGTTTTACTCTGCATACCGGCTGTCTTGTGAACTAGCCTTATGAATTTTTTACTGGTGAAAATATACCACTGTCTTACAGATTTCTTCTCGTACTCCTAAATATAAAATGACGATTTTTAAGATGTCACTTTTCATGTGCAACGATGATATGAAGGTGGTGCACAATGTCTTGAGTGCTTCCTTGTATGTGTGTGTGTGTGTGTGTGTGTGTGTGTGTTTATTACTACTCTCACTGAATCACATCTAAGGGTTACCAAATGAAACAATAAAATTGTATGAATTTGTCATTTTTCCATTCATTCGTATCGTAATAATCAGAATAACAGAACTGCTTGTCGCAACTACATTTCGACTCTTTCAACCTATTATGTTCCTCGTTTTGTCCAGAATAATGAGCATTTAAACTTTCAGAACAGAGACCCGATTAAAAGAAGAATGTGATTAATAGTTGTAAGTACATTATGAAATTTCATGATCTGAGCACATGTTCTGTGATTTACAAAAATTTTACGTCCATATGGCGTCTATTTGAATATTCTGAATGGGTGATTAGTACATGTGTGGATAAAAATCCACGTTTTAATAGAAAATGAGGTATGTGTTTCGGACCAGATTCCAGACAACCGATGGCGGGAGGTATGCCGAAAACTCAACGCTAAATTGTATTTGATTTTGATTAAATAGATCACTCGCAATAGGAGTAGCCATTTAATCGAAACAAATCTTCGCGAAGAGAAAGAAACCCAGTGCAATAGATCTACAGTTACACTGATCGTATTCCAGCTTTAGATGAGAGTATATGCAACTGCTACTGCGAATCATTTCACGAAAATGTTAGCTTTGCAGTAATATTACGTAAATGTTCAAACAAGTTCGTTGTTAATTAATTTTACTTGATAATCGCGAACCCAAATTTTGCCGTATTAATATTTGTTCTTTATGATTGTTGAATTGATTGATACCAGTGATTTCCCGTGCTTTATCCATCATAGATACTCTTGAAATCATGCTGTTGGTGCACTCTCCCACAATAGAATGAAAATATTACCTATGTTACATGAAAGTAAGTTAATACCACATCAAGTAAGAAGCTCGACAGATGACTGGAGTCCGATGACGTTGTGAACGCGACCTTGCAAACACACTATTTAGAACGACAGGGTATAAACCCGAAACAGAGAGTTCTTCGCTTTTAATGCTAGATGCGAATAAAGGATATATGATATCTAGGGAGTTGTAATACTCGTATTTTAGGCACCATAAGAGAAATATGACAAATAAATTTTAAATTATCCATTGCTATTTTTGATGTTACGTGAAATATGATGATATAATAAGGCCAATTATTTACTTCTGAGTTTTTGAGATACACACGGAAGAAAATAAAGAAATTAATGGCATAGTATTATAAACTGAGATGCATTACATTGTTGCAAGAGCAATGCATTTCAAACAATTCTATAAAATTATGCGTTTTCTTTAGCCACAAGTGGGCTAATTTTGAGAATTTTTTACGCGTAATGGATGGCATATGATTACAGTAGTCTTTGTGCATTTCTCAGAAAAATAATAACAAATCCTGAGAAAAATATTTGCACATTCATTAATAGATTACTTTCGTCCATAAATTATCCAGCTGGCAAATGAAAGCATTCAGACGATATTAATTCTTTTGTAATGAGCAAAAATGAACATAATGGAATAAGCATATAACATACTCAGTAATTACAAATTAACACAGTAAAACTTCCAATAAAATTCATCATTTGTCATATATTAAATGATGCAGTTTAGCAAACACTTTAGTTGATTCTGGATACGTTGAGCAATCCAGAGAAGTTAAACATACATTTACAAACAGTAAAAATGGAAGATACTTAGGTGGCTTGTTTTTCGACTTTATATTGGATTCAAAACATTTGGTCTTGAACAATCAGTGAACTGGACAATAAGTGTATAGTCATGCAGAAACGACTCGAAGGGTACCTATACTCTGAACATAGGCCATAAAATGATAACGCAATGCCATAATTTGATAAGCTATTACAATCGAGTAGACATGTATTGTATTGTGTCAATGGTTGAGATCACAGTAACGTTCCCAGTAGAGTTGTCAGTGTCACCGCCGCCACGCACGTTGCTAACAAATCCCCGTCCTACATCCACAGGCATAGGCATGTCCCCGACAGATATGCTGCATCCTAGCGACTCGTGCGACGAACCCATGATGGAGGAGCTCTATCACCATCATCACCTGCACCAACAGCAGCAGCAACAGCAGCAGCATCAGCACGCGGCGGCAATGGCGGCGGCCGCGGCGGCGGGCATGCCCGTGGGACTGCTGGGCGTCCCGCACCCGCACGCGCACACGCACACGCTGAGCGGGCGCGGAGGCGGAGGCGGGGGCGGGGCGGTGGCGGCGAGCGCGGTGGTGGCGGCGGGCGGCATGCTGCGCAGCCCGCGCAGCCCCCGAGGCCCGCGCAGCCGCTCGCGCTCCGCCGGCCGCTCGCACCCCGGCGGCCACAACGCGCACCCCGCCCACCGCGCGCTCTCCACCAGCTCCAACTCGTCCGCCACCAGCGACAGCACCGCGCTCGACTCCGACTCGCAGCTGCGCGCCGACGCCGGCCTGCCGCCGTGAGTTCCATTTTCGTTATTATTATTGTTGTTGTTATTATTATTATTATTATTATTATTATTATTATTATTGCTTACGTATCGGCCATTTCTTGAATGACCTGGGAGTTTAGTCAAGTTTTTACACGAATTTTGCAGAACAAATCCCAGAGCTCCCATAACTATCAGAACGACTCATTATTATTATTACTATTATTATTATTGCTATTTTTATAATTACTATTATTATTCAAACTCTTCAGCACAAAGGCTTTATATGTTTCATTTTCGTTATTATTGTTATTAATATAATAATAATTATTATTATTATTATTATTATTATTATTATTATTATTATTATTATTGCTTACGTATCGGCCATTTCTTGAATGACCTGGGAGTTTAGTCAAGTTTTTACACAAATTTTGCAGAACAAATCCCAGAGCTCCCATAACTATCAGGACGACTCATTATTATTATTACTATTATTATTATTGCTATTTTTATAATTACTATTATTATTCAAACTCTTCAGCACAAAGGCTTTATATGGATTTTGTTTTTGGATGTTTGCATCTAGGTTTGGAAATCATTTTTCAGATTCCTAGATCTCTGTGTAATTGAAAATTTCGCACACACCATGGAGCGTTATTAATTTTTCTCCGTACCTTATTTTGGAACATTTGAAGAACTTCAATATTAATTGAAGAAGCCGTAGACCAAATTCGGAAGCGTAGGTTAGGGTTGAGCGAATATTGGTTTCATATAACAGCACTGAATTTGTTAATTTTGGTGTAAAATTTCGGTTTACCAGGGGTGAAGACGAGGGTTTCGGTTTACCTGAGGGTGAGTACATCTCGCCGCTTGCCCGCCTAACAACTTATTATTTTTCTTCTCGCTTTCCTTGCTTCTCTTCTTTTCTTGCTCCCTGTTCTTCTTCAGCATCCTTTCCTTCTTTTTCTTAGATTTTTTTCTCCTAGTTCCTCTTCTTCTTTTCCTTCCTCCTCTTTTTCCCTCTGCTTCCCCTTCTTTTCCTTCTACTTCCTTTCTAATATTTTCCTCTCCTCTGTTCTCCCACTACCTAATCCTCTTTCCTTTCCTCTTCTCTTGCTCCTCATTGCTTCGCCTATTTCCTCTTTTTTCCTCCTCCTCTTTCTCTTCTCCTTCGCCTTCTTTTCTTCTTCTTCTTCTTCTTCTTCTTCTTCTTCTCATACTACAGGTCTATAATATTTTCCTCAATTTTTTCTTTTATTTTTTCTTAACGTTCTCGTTATTCTTTTTTTCTTCTTCCTACATTCGAATCCCAGTCTTTCCCGCATTCTCACAATCCAGACGAAGAATTTCTAGAACGAATGGAATCGGCCACTCGAGGACGGAAAATGTATTCCATATCCACGTAACTTCAATACTTTTCGTTCAGATTCGTAAGTTACATACCCCATCGACCTTGCCCGGACTGACCATTGCGAGCGGGAGTCAAAGGCGCTCAATTTTAGGGAAGCGCGAAAAGAGTCAAAATATTTTTTATTTGCATAGAAAAAGAGTTAAAGTTATATGTGAAGCATACAGAGGAGAAAAAAACAACTTGTGCATATTTTCTTGAGATCCCTATAGTCACTATCCTTAAGATGATTTCCAATTCACTCGTCAATGTTCCACTTCGACGCGTCATCGGTCTTAACAAAATATCAGGGGATTCTTAGTTATGAAATGAAAGCATTTTATTTATTAATTAACTTCATCCTACCTCACGTGACCCGCCCTGCCCTTCGTCGCGCTGTCATGTTTTGTTACTAACATCGCTGCTGTCTCTGTCGTTGCTAAGGGTAGCTGTAAATAGACGCAGTTGAATACTGCCGGCAAACGTTCAGTGACAAGCATTTTGACCTTCAATTACTGCACTCCGAGCCTAATTTCACTATTTGTATCATCAATCATCAAATCATCATCAAATCAATGTATCAAAATGCATTCGTAGGAAATTTTATGGGGCGAAGTGAATTTACTATTTTCGAGATTTTTGAGAAAACTGAAAGAACACTTGTATATTTCTCTAAGTGGTAGGAAAGAAGGAGTGAATTTTACGAAATCTTAATCAGGCAGTAACTTTTATCTCTTTTCAAAAGTCACGTGTAAACAATTTCATTGAGATCGGAATAAACCACTTCATTTGTATAAAAAACAAACAAACAAACAAATCTTCTTTATATGAGAGAAAAGAACAATATGGAAAAAGCAACTTAAGTAATGTCCGACAAATCACACTAACTTTCAGTGAAAAGCGCAACGAAATCGGTTCAGCCCTTGCAGAGATCCCGGACAGAGAGACAGAAAAAATATCGTAAAAACAACTGAATCGGTTTTTAGGTCATCTAATTAAGGATATGAGATTTATTTTGAAATCACAGACAGACGCTCCAATTTCATTTATACAGAAGATTAAGTTTATTACACAAGTAAAAGAGAGGGGCTTGGGATTCTAAAGCTCAAGAAAACGGGAACAAATTGTAAAAATGATTTAAAGAACTGAACTACGAGTCAAGATTAAAAATTACATAAATATAATCATTTGTATTAATATATGTAATTGAAAACACACTTGAGACGTTTTCGTAGAAATATGCAGTCTTTCGGAACAGTGAAATACTCACAATTTTATGCTAACTTATTAATATAATGAATAGAAAGTTCTGAAAATATACAGTTTAGAAAGACTATGACACAACTATTGATATATCTACCCCCGTAAATAGAGAGAAAATAACGTTTTGCACAAGTTTTGAAATGCTACCATCATTTGCACACCTCAGTAGTGAAAATGATACAAATCCCCAAAAATTCCATGAACACCTCATTGTTCCTATATGAACCTATTTGAATTCACTTATTTGAACCAATTATTTGAATTCACGAAAATGTAATTGATAATTTTTTATCTGACTTCTTTTTTAAGTTTCTTAAACAGCAAATGCGTTCTTCACGGTTGGGTAATATTAGTACTTTGTAAGAAGCTCAACACACAAAGAAATAATAGTCCAAGAAGTAATCCATAATATATTTTTACTTCACAAAACACCATGTAGTGGAAGCTCAAAACAAAGTTATCCGTCATTTGATTCGAATATTCAATTCACACAAGCGATATGCTTTTAATATGAATAATCTCATATCTGTTGTAGGTGGAATTGAACTTCTCCCTAGGGACAGAGGTGTTTCGACAGGCGTCTGACAAAACACTTCAAAACTCCCACTGTTTTCAGTTCCACATGCGAATCACCAGATAGGACATTCCTCTTCCTGTCGCCATTTGGAAGTGTGATGCCGGTTGCCTAGACCGGATGGCTTGGGCGATAAATAGTGCACTCTAAAAGTTTCTGTTACACGGAAGTAAACAATGCTCGACATCAGGTGTAGCCAAAACGCTCGTTCCTACCTTTGTTCTTAATTTAACTAAATATAGTTAACGAGAGAGGGTAGTGATTCCGAAGCTCATGAACACCTAAATTGTGTTTTTCCAATATGTCACGTACTGTTACTTTTATGTTAAATAAATAGTCACTGACGATGTGTCATCTTATGTCGATCAATACTGTTGATGGTTTACTGATTTGTCCATATGACGTTTGTCATGGACATTTGTCCATTTGTCCATACGATGCGTGAAAATCGGCGGAGAAACACACAAACACATTTGTCGAGTCCACTTCTAAGTGCTTGTGTATTTATTTCTACGACGATTACGTAAATGCAGTATTTGTATGTGCGTGTGTTCCTTGAAACTCTGCTGCGACATCCTGCATCCTGTACCTTGGCACATTGTCGTCAGTCGGGAACTCAAGACCATGGCAGCCCGGATGTGAGAGTTGGCAAGAACACTAGTTTTACACATGTTTTTGTGTTACATTTTTAAACACATCCGGTAAGCCACTAATTTTTTATCTGTAGTCATCGACACTATTTTCAACATGATTTTAACATGTATCAGACCTGGGGGTCAGTCAAAACTTTGCGTAACGATTTCACCGCCAGCGAAAAGGATAATAGTAGAACTCGCTTAAGAAATTTTACGTAACGCTAATTGCCTATCTCCCTAAAAATTCGACTCCAATGATTTCAGAAATAAAAGAAAATCACTGAAAACTCTCAGAAAAATTCGAAAAAAACGAGAAAATAGTTTTTCCTCTCCCTATTTGAAATTTAACAACTTGCAACATAACACACTGCTAACAGCAAGGCTATCCGAGGACTACCATGTCCGATTTTAAATTTTATTTTTCAAGAAAAAATCCCACTTAACCTAGTTAAAAAAGTTTATGAAATTGTCCATTACTGGAAAACTCTGGATCACTGCAATATCTTAAGGATTTGGTACCATACATTACACCAGGGACTCCAAAACTTTTTCTTTTATTGACCTCCTTTAAAACAATTGTTGCTCCATCAACCCCTTATATCTTTCTCTATAATAAAAAGCATACATATTCATAGCACAAAAGAATTGCAAGTAAATGACTTAAAGATCACGATCTCATACGCAAATATTCGCGTACATATATGGATTTTCAATAATCAAAGAAGCTTTCGCTTTCTGATTAGCTGAATTTCTAATCTTCATTTTCGTGCAATGGTTGCAAAATTTTCAGCGTGTTTAAACAGGCCCTAACATTTCTCCAGTACGTATTGCGGAGAATATTTTCTTGTGGGATAGAATAACATTGTGAATATATACTCGTAGTTATAATGCCTTGGGTTTTCTAAATAATTCTAAACAGTGGTGTAGCTAGGTTACGGCAGGCCTCGGTGCAGAAAGTCGAAACGGGACTGCTATCTGCGATTATTAAACGTCAAAATAAGTTTTAAATCTAAATGGTATGAGTATGATTGGCACAATGGAAAAAATGAACGTCAAATGCGGTTTATTTTATTCTTTGCCGTTCCCCGTCAGTAGGGGTGGGGTGTCTTAATATGGGCCCAAGATCGGTGCACCGATATCACCACCTCGGTATCGGTAACACTACATCGTGATTAGACACAATACGAACGTCCCTGATCCAAAAGATGAACGATGGACACGAAAGACGAGCTCATTTGTAATTTATGATTGTCTGGTTGCTTTATATCAAAAAACAAGTTCGTAATTGTCAAATTCATTAACATTTACTTGACTATGCCGATCAGTCGCCGGTCCATATTCAGCTACTGACCCTGAAACGACCACCTGACCATCATTGACCCCTTTCAAGCTTCATCGACTCCTAGGAAGTCGATAACGAAACCGCTGGGAACCCCTGCTTTACATCACACAAAAAAGGCATATATGATCCAGTGTTTTCACAGAAAGGGAGAAATTTGGTATTTTTTCTGCATACATAATTGTCTTGATTCTTCCCAATATTGTGCCCCTCCTTGTAACAGCTCTAAGTGTACACCACTTGTCATGAATTATGCCCTTTGTCACAAAAGAATCAACCAAACACGTGCACAATACGCTTTTTACTTCCTCGTATACATACGTAAATACGGAGTAATATACATAGTATAGAGAAAGTTATGTAATGCTGCGGAAAATCGATTTCGAGATTTCAACGGAAATACACGTTTTGGGGTCCCCTGATACCGAAAAAATGTTGCTTTTATTCAAAACGTCCGTCCGTCCGACCGACTATCCCTCTGCCCGTGTCCATCCGTCCGTCCGTACGTCCGTACGTTTTGTACGTCCATCTGCCTGTCCGTCTGCCTGTCTGTCCGTTCGTCCGTCCGTCCGTCTGTCCGTCCGTCTCTCCGTCCGTCTCTCCGTCCGTGTGTGAACACCACTAGCGCCTAAATCATACGTATGATTTTTTCAAAATTGAAGAAACTCCTGTCCATCTGACTCGAGTCGAAACTTTGAGATTTAAAAAAAAACATTCTTTGAAATTTGGGGGTACTTTACATAAAGTCCCACGGATATTTTCAAAATTTTCTCAAAAACGGCTCCAAATTTTTTCTCTAAATTTCTTGTAAGTAAAATACACTTATAAAGGTGGCCTAAGTCCAATTTTTACGGTTAACTCTGAATTTTCGAAATATTAAAAGTTTGAGTTTTTTTTTTCGGTGTCTTCCTACAACTATAAAATTGAAGATAAAATGTTTTCCTTCAAATGAAATTTGTTGTCAATATAGTTCTTTCATCAAGGTCATGCACATTGTTTAGAAACTGTTAGTATTTTTCGTGCAATAGTGCGTGGAATATTTACAATTTCAAAAATTAACAAAAACAAGATTTTCTCAAAAACGGCTCCAAATGTTTTCTTTAAATTTGTCGAAGGGTAGTGCCAAATGTACCCTATACGATGACTTAAACGCCTATTGATCTATACTTTTCGTTTTTAAAAAATTACAAAAATGTTATTTTTTGACTTGTCTCTCACGTCGTTAATATGTATATTACCGGCAATTTGTTCACATTGTTTTATCAACGAGTTCATGTGCTGTAATACGAATATCCGTATCATATCAGTTTCTCGAAAACAACAGTTTTCTGTTAAAATGAGCTCAAATTTCCGAATTTTCAGAAACGCTCAAACGACATTTTCTCAAAAATAGCTTCATTTTTTTTCAAAGTTCTCCAATAGATAGTGCTGATTCCACTGTTTAATATGACGTTAAGTTCATTTTGCTGCATTAATTTGTTTTTCAAAAATTACACAAATATATTTTTTCTAAAAACCTCTCACATCGTTAATATGCACATTTCCATCGATTTTTATATATTATTGTATTTGTGGGTGGAAGAGCTTTCAATGACTTCATATGAAGTTTATCGAAAACTCAAGAGATTCCTGTGAAAAAGAGCTGCAAATTTAGCATTTACAGTAATGATTAAACTCCATTTTCTTAAAAATAACGTCACATTTTTGATTTGAAAATTTCTAATTAGGAAGAGGATTTACTCTTCTTTAATATTCTTAAAGTAACATAACCGGTTCTAAAATTAGGAAACCGAAAAGTAGGGAAAATGTAAAAAAAATGTACTTTGAGTGACGATTGATGGCAGCTGGCAAAAGGAAAGGGGGAGGCCGTAAAGCCAGTCCTCACGAAAGAAATTAGAAAACATTACTACGAGAAAGTCTGTGCCATTCTGTAGCACCACTAGTTAATACCTGTTTTCCAATATTATTTGTATTTCCATTACTTACAGTATTCAGTGAAACCAAACTACAATAAGGTATTTAAACGAGGCAGCTTCTCTCAAATTTGAGAACAATCTATCGCTTAATTAAAATGTTTCTGAGTATTTGTTCCATGTGCTTAAATATTGTTTGTAATATCAGTCTTAGCCATCGCCCCTTCCGGTGGAATCCTCAGTCGATCACTCATTCGTTTTAATAGGACAATAAATCTACCTCCAAATCACGTTTGTGAATATTGACATACTGTTTAGGATTGTCAACCCTTCGCTTATGCTTCGCCTAATTTTAGTGAACAGTTAGCCAATTATTTATATTAACTGCATATCAATGAAAAACGGTCTACGTAGCAGTGATATACTGTTTCCAATTTTTTCCATCATTCATGTGGTATGGTTTTGTAATGTTTGTGTTCGCACAATATTATACGTGTATGCTCATATGCTCGTGTTTTTTTTTTGTTTTTTTTTTCATAGAACTGATTTGCGCCAGCTGCCAGTGCGAGCACCTACCTTGGGCACTCTCCGCTCTGTACAGTCTACTCTCAGCACATGGGACGGGGAGCCTTGCCCCGTACATCACATGCAGGTAAAGTAGAACGGATATAAAGTAATATTGAATATTTTAGTTAACATCTGTAGAGTTCACGAGTAAATCATGTGATCGTATGTTAAGCAGATATTCGCCTATCTGTTCAACCATATGGTCTTTGGCTGAGATTGACCCAGAGTCAGTATTGCCGATGTCTCTGCAGCCATTCTAACCAGGATATCCTAGGTTTCGACTCCCAACAGTGACGAGTTTCCGACACTAGCTAGATGGTTGGATCGAATTCAGCCGCTGTTTGGAAGATAATTCTAGCGGTCGGTAGTTTTCCGTGGTTTCTCCGATCAACACCAGACGAATGCCGAAACAGTACCCAAACAAACGGGCCACGGACCGCGCGCGATCTTTCCCACCTCTTCCTTGCCCTATCTTATCCCCTTACACTCACACTAACATGCATTACACTACCTCCCTACCGATCAGTCTTCCGGAATATGGGGTAGTGTAGTGTATGTTAGTGTAAATGTGTTTGTGTAAGGGGAGAGGATAGGGCTAGGAAGAGGAAGGAAAGATCGCGCGCGGTCCGTGGCCCGTTTGTTACGGTACTGCTTTGGCACTCGCTTGGTGTCGATCGAAGAAACCACGGAATACTTCCGATTAGAGCAGCCGGCCGCTAGAATTCTTCTCCAGACAGCAACTGAATTCGACCTAGCTGAAAAGCTAGTGTGAAAATCCTGTTGCCGTCAGGACACAAACCTAGGACCTCCCGGTCAGTGCAGTGACATCAGGTGATGCATACATGATCATGATCATGATACATGATCTGGAAAATCCCGCTAGCCGGCGGCAGGTCGGCGCCGGATCTCGCCATCCAGCGGAGGAAGAACACCGCCACCTACCGAGAAAAAAGCATGCACTACACTTACGGGACTAATGACCCTAGTAGTTGACGCGCTCGGAATCACTAACAATCAATCAATGCGGGCACAAAAACATTCCCTTTACTAACGGACCTAAGGACCACAGCACTTGACGCACCCGGAAGCATCATTCAATCTACCACGCGGTCTTAAATTAATCCATATGGTTTGAATTAGCTTTTTCATGCTTTCTGTGTGTCTTTAACTTCCTTGCAATTTCTCTTTTCCATTGATGCTCTTCATTAAGAATCTCTTCTCCTTTATTTCTTTAAGAGTAACAAGGTGTAATGAACTTTTGGTTTGTGCAGAAAAGGGCAAAATTCTTAATGATGGTCCATAATTAGTAAGCTTATAATTCGGGAATATAATATATATGGCAAAATATACCTGTTGCTTCTATTTTTATAGGGTAGGGTATATATCCCTCCATAGGTATATCTCGCCATTTTGATCCCGTCTTCTTTAGTTCATAGCTTAGAACATGATACTATTTATTTTCTTAAATTCTAATTTGAGCTTGAATTATATTAATCCTTTAAATTTAAGAATTGTCTCTCAATAGGTTATGACAATGCGTATATACGTATTGTCTTAGCCTTGACTGAATTTCATATTTGGAGCTTTTTTATCTCTGAAATATTTTAGCCTTAGATTTAAACTGTCTTATCGGATTTTTCAAAACTTTTTTTCGTCTTCGGATGTTTTATTTGTTGCTGAAATTAGGGCATAATGATTCATATTTACGATAATAACCTAATTAGGAATCTTTATGTCGAAATGCCACGGACTGCGCGCAATCTTTCTTTCTTCATCCTTGTTCGCTCGTCTCCCCTCATACACACATATACAAACACAAACAGCAATACCTACCAGACATCTCGAGTAACTAGTTGAGAGCTTGATCCAGCTGGAGCAGTACCCCGATTAGGGGAGTTATTTGGAGAGTGAAAACAACTGAATCCGACGTATGAGTCGGTCCCCAATATCTCATTCCAACAGGGGAGGAACACCGCCACCTCCTGGTATATACCATACAACACACTTGTGACGCTAATGACACTAGAAGTTGACTTACACGGAATCTCTTAGATAATCAATTATATCTGAGCTGCTCCCAGCCAGAAGGGATTGTATTGTTTGTCAACTCCGCTAAGCCCACTCCGGCTTGTGATCTGCCCGCAGATGCCGATGGGGCTCCTGCTGCCGCCGCCGCCGGCCCAGCTGTATCCAGTGATGGCCGTGCCTCTGCCCGCGCCGCCGCCACCCCCGCCGCCGCCGCCGCTGCCGCCGCCGCCGCCGCCGCCCGTGCTGCTGCCGCCCATGCTGCGGCCGCGGCCCCTGGTGCTGGCGGCGGAGGCGGCGGGCCGGCCCGAGCCGCTGCCCGTGCGCGACCCCAAGACGTCGGTGTCCCCCCTGCCCCCCAAGGAGGGCGCGGGCCCGCCGCAAGTGCACTGCTGCAAGGGCAACATCATCGTCCTCTGGGTGGTCCTCGGAATCATTTGCGTGGGCATCCTGCTGGCGGTCATCTTGCGATTTGTCACTGTGTAAAACAGAGCGCTTTCTATGTCTGTACACGATTAGAAATTTCTTCTTGACGTTAAATGTATTGGATGTCCGTTTTAAAGACATTCAGTACGATTAATGTACACAATTTTATATCCACTTTATTGGATATTAAATGTAATGTACTTGCACATTCATTTTCAAATACGATGTAAATTTCGTTGATTTGATTGGACAATTGAAAATACGAACATTGTACAACGTATTCACTTACTGTCAATGTTCGTATTCATGTAAGTCGATACATATACGCTTGATGTCATGCACAAAAACTTCAGAGCAAATAATAGGTACTGAAAATTGTATAGTGTGTACATTACTTTTAATACTCGTACACTTCCAACATTTACATTAAATTTAATAAAGAAATTTCTGTCAGTGTACGTTAACCTCTTCGTTGTGACTAAAAGGAAAGAAATACATGTGACTAGCAACCGTTCAATCCATGGTGATAGTCCGTAATGACAACACTGCTCCTGTTCTTCAAAGAGAGAAGATGATCTCAAAAGGCTGCAACTTGCCTGTGTAGTTACTCATTTGTTCTCTGATTAGAGACCATTAAAATTGCACGAGGGGAATATTTGTCCGTAGATGTAAACTAGAGAAAAATCTTCTAAAGCCAATAAACAACAAGAAATCAAATGCATGCATTGCAATAATCCATGTAGAAGTAAAGGTAATTTCGATATATTGTTTTTTCTCCAATTTCAGGATATGTAAAACGCGTTGCGAAAATATTTCAGAAAACGATCTCAACAACTACCGCATAGAAGTCAACATTTTTTCTGCGGAGTCTCTAGGTTTTTCACTCGGATGGAGGGGACTCTAAAATCATTCACATTGGAAGTCAAATCAATATGCTTAATGTAATAATAAATTTGTAATATGTACAAATGCACTTACATGGCATGGCTTTTGAATATGTTCCTTGTGTTGTTTTGTGTATTTAGTAAACAATACGAGATGACTAACAAATAAGGGAAAATATTCCGTAAAAAATAATCCCTACTGCGTCGAAAACATGACACTGTTTTTTCCTGTATTTATGTTAATAACTCACGTCATAGTTGCAAAAGAAACAGTTTACTTTTGAGTCTTCGGGTTTCCCCATGAGTTGAGTACAAAGCTATCGGGGGGGAGGGGGGTCTAAACACTCAAACCTGCGAGGTTGTCTCGCGCCTCAGTTAATGTAGCAAGAAAATTAAACAAATTCTTTAGTTCAACTCGATGCCTTTGGCACAGATTCAAACCGCTGAAGGATGGAAAAGGAAAATCAAAACTACCATTTCAATAAACTTTTGACGAACTGCTTTCAACAATAAAATCACAAATTCATACTTATCAATTATACAAATGTTAATTTCGTTAAAAGTAATTATTCTAACTCTAATTAACATTACTAATAAAAGGATATAATAAAAAAATGCATAAGTATAAAAAATAAAATGGGAACTTCCATAGTGTCTGCTTCAATATTCAAACTGACTGGCAGGTAGTGAGAGGCAAATACTCATTGTTTTCATTCAGGATAACTGCAAACGCTTGTGCATATTCGTGTCACTGCGGCCAATTTCAAACGTGTATTTTACTTGTGCATAGCGATTTTAAAGTGAATATTCCATGACATCTGATATATCTTCCTCATAAACAATAGATTTTATATGATCCCGTTAAAAATATCAGGACTGAAATCTGGTGATCAAGAGTGTCGGAATATACCTCATTAGTGAAATCTCTCATGGGCACTACACGAAAAAAAACTTTTCTCCATATTCAACACGGTAAGAGCAAATGGCTCAACTGAGCACAGGAACAAAAATTCATTTCTGTCGCTTGTCATTGACCACTGATCATCTCTCGTATACATATAAACATTAAAATGGGAAATAACGTAATACACTCTGTTGAATGCCAGAATGCCTCAAATGTGTCACAAACTCGGTATCCTTCAATTGCTGGTTTTTGAAAACACTTTTGTATTCATTGGATAAAAAGTTACAGAGGTTTGGCTAGTATGAAGTATCATAATTTCCTCATTTTTGACTCACCTGAATATTAAAATTGGAATGGATTCAAACTTCAGAAAGTTCATCTCCTAAGGGAACGTTCATCGTTTCCGATTAATACTAATAAATTCGCAAATGGTGAATAAAGATTAAATGTTTGTTGTTCACGCTTGCAAAATTCTTAATATAATTAAAAATACCGATAATAGCGCGGTACTTATTTCCTTTTTAGGTCATGTTATTTTTTACTCTTTAAATTATTATTATTATTATTATTATTATTATTATTATTATTATTATTATTATTATTATTATTATTATTTCGTAAATTGAGAAATGTAACGAGATGATTTATTAATGTAAAAATTTCAATATTCAAATATATACACGAATAGTTTTGCTCGGTAAGTAAAGTCACGTCAAGCGAATGTAAATCAGGTATCTCTGAAAGCCAAAGAAGCAGGCATCAATCATTTTATTAGTGCTACTTAAAAAATGCGTATTAACACGCAGATCAAGAAACGTATTTATCATTGTTTAGTAAACGCAATGCTCAGTCTGTGTCACCTTACTTCATTCTACACAGTTAAAATTACGGTTTCCTACCACCACACTTAATTGCAGAATTAATAATCAATCTTTAAAAATCCTAATTTATTCAATATGTATGGCGCTTGGAAACGAACAGTTTGAAATTATTTACTCTCTGTGGACCTACATAGCAATGTTTTGTTTCACGTTAGTCAGTTTTCATTAACAAGATGTATTCGGGAGAGTAGGAAATACTATTTTTCTCAAGTTTTTATTTCCAATTAGATAGTCTTGATGTATTTAACGGATCTGGAATGGAATGGTCCCTTGGGTAATGGTGCTGGAATTCAAATACCCATGGTGTAGTGAAAAGCAAGGATTGGAGTAGATTTTCAAAAATCCAAGGCCCTCCTGGAAGAGTGTAGCCAATCTATTGCAATCCCATTGCCAACTCAATGTCCTAACAAAGAAATCAATGTTCCTATGGGAGCGTTTGGTGGTGCTGACTCGTTTCCTTCATCCTTCGATGGGTAGATATGATTCTAACAAGAATTCCGAAACGTAGTGCATGCAATTCGTGGCAGAAACATTTGTCACATGTATTTACTTGTAATTTTTCAAATGTCACAATGAATAGGTTACATGTCTTGTGAAAATTACATATTTAATTTTATTAGTATATAATCAAATATATTAGGCGTAATCTATGGCAATGATATACTTTAAGTTGCTATATAGAGCATTTGTACCCGTAGTGGAATCCCAATGCTCCACTGCATAGGTGTGGGGTGATACAAATTACTCATCTCGACCTGCAGTGTACCCTTTCATTTGAGGTCATCTAAATATTATCAATGTTATTTCCGTAATTCCTGTGTTCTATAGACGTTCAATAAATAAAAATCTGAGTTGGACTGTGTTTCAAATCATTTTAAATACCCTCGAGTTGTAAGTGATCCACCTTGCCCCATTGAGTTATACTACATTCCTTATCTCTCCTTCGCTTGTGTCATTACAGTTCCAACTGCTTTCATGAACTTCCTTTTCAAAGCGACATGTAGAGTTTTTTTTCAATTTCGCGAAAAAGGAGATTTTGTCTTAATTTCATCTGTTTTTTTTTTTTTTTGTTTTTTTTCTAATATCATACAACCTCTGTCTCTAAAACCCATTTTGACGTCGCACGGTGTGTAATTTCGGCCATCTAGGTGGACATAATTCAATTTTCCAAAGTACTCAAATGAATTAAGTTGGGTATTTGTTTGATTTTAGAATGTCCATAGTGTATGAATTGGGTATTGTTTTTCTTCTGCATCGCTTGAGGCGGCAGTAAAACAAGTTCATACTTGCACGATCTCGCGCTGACACCGCGCGGCTCTATCAGTCGCATTTCAGTACATCTCGTATTGGAGACCAGTGCTCATCGCCTTCTACTCACAGAGAGGAAGTGATTAAATAATTGTGTTTTTGGGTGTTTCTTCTTTTTATTAGTGCCCAAAGATAAGCAAAAAGTGTCTGCGATTGCTCGTGGGGGTCTTTTGAAAAAGTAAGTAATTTTAGTTCTACTTTCGCGTCATTTTACAAATGTATCTAGACTTTTAATACAGAGTTTACAGGAGTTGACGTTTGTGACTATGTAGGTATTAAACCTTATTCATTTGGCTATGTGAATCATGAAAGATCAGCTGCGCATACCTGCGCACTCACGAGTTTTTAATTTTTTTTCGCAGTGGAGCGCTTGATTTCACGGAGGACGCTATTTCATGTATGGTGTGAAAGCTCCACGGAAGCAAAGTATGACGCCGTGCTATCGTATGTTTTACACGAATTAGGTGAGGAAACTATTACCGACACTTCAACCATGCCCATAAAAATTCAAATTAAAAATTTGTGTCAGTTTATCATCAGAAAATGGAAAAAATGTGCGAAACATAAACAGCGTTTTCTAGAAAATTACTCATCGTGACTGCAGGAAGACATCAAATTTTCAATAAATGTATCGACAATTGCTCCAAGTACATCACAATTAGATGATACTATTAGAGGCGTTGGCCGTACAGTTAAGCCATTTAGTTCGTGTGGCCCTAGAGCTAAAGGACGGAGAGTGAAACAGCTCTTATGTTTGTCCACAGAAGAATTGGGAACAGCTACCGGAATAAAATTAAGGAATGAAGGAAAAAGAGATTCTTCGAACATAGTGAAGAAACTTGTACTTGCTTCTCCTAATAGAGGCACAAAAATTAAGAAAGTTCGAAGATCGTTGCATCAGGAACCATCTTTACTCTCTCCAGAACAAGCACTCGCTCTAATGGTGAGTACAAATTTGTCTACTCGGCAATATTTACGAATACGAGAGCAAGTCGAAATAATAAAATTGTAAATTATATCCACCGTATTACAGAGTTAAGGAAGCAAAAGTCATGTGCTATCCAGGAGGAGTGAAAGTGACAGAAATATCGGCTGAGATACCTCTAGAGACAGTTATTGGTCATACAATTCGTCGTTTGTGCGAAATCCAAGATATCAGAGAGAAATTTCAACTACAATCTAATGCTATTTTTGAAATTATTATAAAATGGGGTTGCGATGGTTCAGAGCAAAACAAATACAGACAAAAGTTCAGTGAAGAAAATTACACACGAAAATTTGTTTAGTGTGTCTATGGTGCCAATACAAATGCAGACGGTTGGTGGCGAAAATGTAATTTGGAAAAATTTCACACCGTCTTCAACTAAGTATTGTCGCCCTATAAAATTTATTTTTGTAAAAGAAACGTCAAATGTAATTAACACTGAAGTAAGCAAAGTAGAACAACAAATAGGGTTATTAACTTCCACTACTATACAATTTCTCCATTCAGAAATGTCCATTACACCAAGAATGATATTTTGCATGGTGGATGGCAAAGTCTGCAATGCCGTTTCATCGTGTTCTTCCACACAGACTTGCTACTTGGGCGGAGCGAAACCGACTGAAATGAACTATTTTGAATCTCTACGCACAAAAAAAGTGAAGAAAGAATATCTCTGCTTCAGAATATCTTCTCTTCATTCCTGGATAAGGCTATTTGAATGTCTCCTGCACATTTCGTTTCGTCTGGAAATTCAAACAAGTCATGTAAGAGGAACTGAAAATAAAGAAAAAGTAGCTCAAAGAAAGGAAAAAATCCAAGATAAATTTCGGCAGGAGTTAGGACTGTTGTTAGACCACAAAGTGGCAATACTAATGATGGAAATACTGCCCGAAAGTTCTTCAGAAATGCCGAGATATCTTCGGAAATAACTGGAATAAATCTGGACATAATAAAACGTTTTGGGATCATATTGGAATGCCTAAACAGTGGTGAAAAAATCAACTTCAATACTTTTCAAAAATTTATTTATGACACACGAGACCTATATCTCCAACATTACCAGTGGTATCGCATACCTGTAACTCTACATAAGATTCTCTTCCACGGAAGCGACATAGTTGATAGTTGCATTCTACCTATTGGACAGCTATCTGAAGAAGCTCTGAAAGCAAGAAATAAAGACAACAGGAAGTTCACGGAACTATTTACAAGGAAAACATCAAGAAAAGACACAAACACTGATCTCATGAACAGCTTCTCATTACATCGGATCCATACATTGCAAGTCTACAGGGATCTCCAAAACCAAAAAAGAAGAAATACAACCAAGAAATTGTTAATTTGCTAGATATTGATCAACAAGACCCTGAAGAAGTACATGGCATCACCTCATCCGAAGATTCATCGGATGGCGACTGAACATAGTACTAGCATGTAATAATTCTCTTTTACTCTAATTCTTTAATTTGTTTCCATAGTGGTTGATCTATATTTTTATTTTCTTCTTGAAATATTAAAAATAAATATTGAAAATAATTAGTTACATTTATTTACTGTATATAGATTATTTTAAGTTTTATTGGCGTTTTTCTGTCAAGTCGTGAAATGCGCGATTTTTTATTATTGCAAAAAAATAGTTGTAGTCAACATATTTTGACAAAACTTGTTCCATGTATGAAAATTATCATTTATTTTCAATATATGTTAACTAGAACAGTAAACAATCCATACTTCTGAATTAAGTCCACCTAGATTGCCAAAATTACACACTGTGCGTCGGTTGTAACGCTGAAGCCTTGGGAATACATGCGCAAACGTTTCTAAATCCTGGCTACTCCGCTTTCCTGACTATTGCGAACACATACTATTCACTTCATGCTTCGCAGAAGATTTCTAATAATGTAATTGAAATGAAGTCAACTCAGTGCTTGCATTTCCGCGAGGTTTAAACAAAGAGTTGATCTCTTTCGCAGTGGCGGCTTGTGATACTCGGAGTGGCAACCGTTCGACGCTCTGAAAATGAATGTACTGATCGACAACAAATAAAAATGGCCCCTTAACGAATTTGTTGACATGCGTTGTAATATTAATTTATAAATATTAGTACCAACATTTCAACATCAGGTTGATAATTAATTAGTTCAAAAACAGTTTTATCAGGTGACAATTATATTAGGTTGATAGATGACATGTTTATTTTTGGTCGCATCAATCCCCTGAGTTTTGGCGGCCTCAGTTTTATTAGATAGTATATATTTATTTATTTTACGTCAAAAAAACAGTTAAAAACTGCGTATGACGTGCTATGGGGAAAAGTGAATTGTGTGCACATTTTCAAAATTCTGTGATCCCTACACTAAGTCATATACTACTTAAATTTTGAATTTTGAAAGGGAGAAAAAAACTCCCATGTAATAAAATCTATTTTCAAGGATAAATAAGCAATAAATTTTGGCTCTTATTACTTCCTGCCGCGACAACATGGAAACGATAATTTGAATAATTGTATTTCCCACTGAATTCTAGAAGACGTGCACCGAAAATGAAGTTACATTTATGTCCAGAAGCAAAACAATTACAGTGACATTAATTTCAATATGTATATAAAATGTAATTGCATTATAAATCCTACTATGAACAATGTTTTCTATTTTACTGCACATATTGATAGAATACAAGCATATTGTAAGCGTACATATACTAAAATAAAAACTTTTTATGGAAACATATAAAATGCTGGCGTGGACCTGCTGACCACGCTGTGGAGATCGAGGTGACTGGGCGATGTTATTTAACTGAGTTTTCAGCAATGATATTTGGTGATATTCTGTATTGTTCAATAAGTAAAACAACAACCTACAAATAGTGCAACGATTTATCTGTGAAAAATTACTGTGGATAGTGCCCCCTCTGGGGGGCTACAAGAAACCTCAGGGTTAATTGTGCAGTCAATGGAAGTAAGCAATGATAATCCGAACGGCGGTGAATTCTACGGACAGGGATTCCCATCTTCATCATCATCAGTGGGCGCCTTTCTACCGCCAACGCCACCACAAGCAGGTAAACATCAGGCAAACTCATTACCGAACGTGAGTCTAAACGGCAATGTGTGCTCCGATTCAAATAAGAGAAAAAGGTTCGATTCTGACCATGGAACAGAGGAGAATATTAGGTACAACGTACCAGTAAGTTCACGCTATGAATTTGTTTCGAAATTTAGAGAATCGTGATAATTTTGCAAGTGATTAAACTGTAAAAAATCCACCAATGTTCATTTATAATGTTAACTACAATGGATATCTACTTCTAGTTAGTGATTTTAAAAAAGTAGCGGAAAACGAGTTTACTATTAAACAACAAAAAAAAATTATCAAGCGAATTTTGTAACAACAGAAGACAACAGAGGATACAGAACATTTTGTGATGGAAATAATATTCAATATCATTCTAAGCTCACAGTAATTTATGGTATACCTGTAGTTTACTCTCAGAAAGAAATATTTGATGAATTAGCAAGGCTAGCGTACCCAGTAACCAGCGTAACAAGGCTGTATAATAAAAATAGAGAACCTCTATGGTCCTGTGCTGCAGATCTAATGGACACTAAAAATGCTAAATTAATATTTAATGAAACTAAATTATTCTATTCTGTAATTAAAGTGCGTATGCGAAACGCTCCAAACAAAGTAATACAATGTAAGCGTTGCCAGAGATTCAAACACACCCAAGCTAACTGTAAATTAAATCCAAGGTGTGTTCCTTGTGATGGACCATATTACTCGCAATGTACTAGATCAAAAAGGGAACAACCAATTTGTTGTAACTGTAGAGGAAATCACACTGCGAATTATCGTGCAGAAAATTTAAAGAGGCAGAAAGAGGACGAAAGGAATGGCAAGGTCTTTACAATGCTCAAACCTCCATTTCAACCACTGGCAGTAAGCAACCTTAAAGGAGGCCGCCACCAGCTGATAACATTCAAAACTTCCCCCGCTGCTCAAAGTAAATATGCTTTTACCTTCTCAAAATTACGAAATTCCTAATTCTAATGGGAGAGCCCAAAGTTCCAATAATGCAAACAATTCCAATTTAATTAGCACAATAGTAAATCAAATACTAGCAATAATTATTCCTCAGCTAAAAACAATGACTCATTCGTTAGTTCCTGCTCTTATTAATGGCATTAAATAATAATGATGAAATAAAGTTATTAAACTCGAATGGAAATGGCATAAAACACCAAACAAATTAATTCATTCACTTTTTAAATGATAATAAAATAAAAATAGCCTGCACAACCGAAACTGGCAGGCGAACAATTTAAAGTTAATGAATATGCAATATATAGAAACGATAGATTAACGCACTGTGCTTCGGGAGGGGTGGCGCTCTTAATACACAAAAGCATACATTTCCAAATAGAGATTTCGTCAGACAAAACGCTAGAAACGGTAGCAATTGTAACTTACGTGAATAACGAGGAAATCGTGATTGTATCAGCATATAAACAACATAACTACCTTTGCCACAAGATATTTATAAAAATATTTCTAGAAACATTCGAATGTTCTTATAATAGGGGACCTAATTGGCAAGAAACTTAGGGTTACAATTCAACCTCAACACATGGTAGAAAGCTGTTGCAGCTAATAACTGCCAAAAATTTAGATATCTAAGCACCCAGCGAACCAACTCACTACCCTTACAACAATAGAATCATCCCAGATATCTAGATATAATAATCTCTCAAGGAATCAACTTTCCAATTTATCAAATGGTTGTTCTGGATCTAGATTCGGATCCTAATCCAGTTATTTGCTTCTTTCAAGGAAAAAATCCAATAAAATCCAACACCAATAAAACGATAAACAAAAACATCAACTGGAGTAAATTTCGCAATCTAATATCCCAAAACCTTGAATTTCCAAATTCAAT
The DNA here is from genome assembly GCA_011170035.1 of Teleogryllus occipitalis. NCBI lineage: Eukaryota > Metazoa > Arthropoda > Insecta > Orthoptera > Gryllidae > Teleogryllus > Teleogryllus occipitalis. Next base: position 25,567 of record BLKR01001676.1, on the reverse strand, counting down.
TAAAAACGATTCTCAAGGTGAATTAGAGATAATCAGAATAAACAATGCAATTCATAAAAACTTGGATGAAATTATTATACCATCTCTTCCAGCACACAGATCGCGTATGAATTTGCCTAAACAACTGTTGAATATGATATATGAAAAACGAAAACTGAGGAGGGAATGGCAAATAAATAGAAATCTTAATAACAAAAGAAAAATAAACAAACTAGCGAGGATAATCAAAATCGAATTAGATAATGTAAGAAATTCTAACTTTCAAACTTATCTATCCCAAATATATCCTAATTCAAACTGTGGACAACAATAAAAAGTATAACAGGAAAAAAAAACAAATATTCCTCCTCTAAACACCCAAACACGAAATTATGTTCATACGGACCAAGAAAAGCCGATTACATCGCCGAACATTTTGAAAAAGCTTTTACCCCCAACCCAATGATCGATGTTAACCTTTAAACGACAAGGCTGGGTCATATATGACACCTACCACAGTTCTTTGCATGCATATGCGTCATTTCACGCCGGTTGTGGATCTACCCCTTAATTACCCTCTTATCCATTATTCAACTACACTCTGTAGAAGTTGTGTCGCTCTCCATTCACTCAATGATCAGTAGTGTTAAGACTATGTTAGTGTGTGTCATGCGTGACAAAGCATTGTTGTTTACGTTACAAATTTTGCAGGCTATCTAAAAATGTATTCGCGTTTTCTAACGGCAGAATAAATTCGAATTGAACTTCTGACTAACTGAACCAATTCTTGGTACCAATAGAAACGTGACGCCAGATAACTAGTACAGCTCTCACGAATTAGCTGAAGAACTGACCAAAAAGTAAACTGACCCTTGTGGGTACAATAAGAAAAATAAAACTGAAATCCCTCCAGTTGGATCGTCATTTGTGTATGAACTTGACAGAATGTTGTTTTCATTCACTCCCACTCGCATGAAGAACGTGATTTAATTAACATCCATGCACTCTACAGGTTATATTGATCCCGAGACGGAAACATCTGAGATAATTTTATTTTATAATATGACCAAAGGCGAAGTAGATATTTTTGATAAATTGTGTCACTAGAAAACAACTACTCGGAAAACCAAACGTTGACCAATGAGGTACTTTTTGGTATGAAAGACATAGTTTTCTCTTCCACAAAACCACATTTAGATAAGAGAATGATGAACAAATCCCTTCCAAAAATCCTTCTAAGCAAAATTACAACCATTCTGACGAAAAAGGAAGTTCAACAAACCACAGAACCTGACCCATCAGAAAGGGCATGGAAATGTGCTCTCTGCCGTGAAAAGAAAATCGATGTGGCACGTTTCTACTTTGCCTGCAAATAAATTTTATTTATGCAAACATTTTTGTGTATCTTTTTAAATTTATTGGCATCATATATAGCCTTCTAATTGTGAAGAGACATGTATCTGATAATTGGAAACAATTAATCCATTTAAATACCAATGATATGCAATATGTGACATATATGACACAGCCTTGCCAAAATTGTCACTCTGAGGAACCTTGTTGTTTGAGGGTTAAGCATAACAAAGAAATTGAAGAGTTTATGAGAGACACGTACTACAGAGTACCCACCCCAATAAAATTTATTAGCCCCCACGAAATAACTACAATTATAAATAACCTCAAAATTAGGAAGTCTCCAGCTCATGACCAAATAACAGTCTTCAAAGAACTACCAAGAAGCTCGATTGCAGTTCTGGCAGCAGTGTACTTACATGCACTTAGAATTGGGTATTACCCAAAATCATGGAAACAAGCCATTGTCCTTCCAATCAGTAAACCAGGCAAAAATCTGAAAGAAGTAACGAGCTATAGGCCAATTAGCTTATTATTCTCTTTTTCCAAAATATTTGCGAAACCGATACAAAAAAGACTTACCCAATACCTCATAGAAATAAGAGCATTACCAGATGAGCAGTTCGGATATAGGCAAAATTATCGTACAACTCATCAGCTCATCCGCCTGGTGGAACACATTGCAAACGGTTTCCATAACAAACAGCATACAATAGGATTATTTTTAGACATAGAGAAAGCTTTCGATAAAGTTTGGCATACTGTATTACTTTCCAAATTCAAACATCTGAGAGTATCTTTCTATTTACAGGAGATTATAAGTAGTTTTCTTGCAGACCGAACGTATAGAGCTAAAGTAAACAGCGCACTTTCACAAACTAGAACAATAAGAGCAGGGGTATCTCAAGGTTCTGCACTATCGTCGCTTCTCTTCAATGTTTATTTTTTAGACATTCCCACACTAAGAGACTCAAATCTTCGCAATTCACAGACGATACAGCAATACACACAATGCCTGCAGAATTAAAAATAGCAAAAAATAACATCGAGGCGGATATCTCATGCTTTCTAAAGTGGGTGTAGAATAAAAATAAACCCAACTAAAACCCAGGCCAAAAGTTTTACTCTTTGTAAACCAAAATTACCTCGCTCACTAGTACTAAATAACACTACCATGCCATGGCTTCTATGCGATACAGCAATGAAATATCTCGTGGTTCACATTGATAGCAGGTTAACTTGGAAAAAGCACATTGAAGTAATAACCAATGCAACATATACCAAAATATCAAAACTATATCCATTAATTAACTTCCGCTCAGACTTAAATTTGGAATGTGCTATTTTCATATTTAAATTTATTATTAGACCATCAGTCACATATGCCTGTCCGGTCTGGAATAACACAGTTAAAATCAACATTGAAAAACTTCAGATAATAGAGAAAAAAATTGTACGAAAACGTGCAAAGGCTCCTTAGTTCATCTCGAATACACATATTCAAAGGGAACTTCAAATAAATTATACTTTCTTATAAATGAACTTATAAGAAAAAACTGTGACAATTCTTTTACACTTCTTCCATCCTAACCTTGCAGTATAAAATTCACAATGGGGAAAACATTAAACAATCCCAAAAGAATACGCTCACGATATCCCGAAGACATGTTAAAACCCCCATAAAAAATCACTAGAATAATGTATATAAAGTGTGTAAATTTTCATCCCAATATAATAATTTCTGAATGTATGTATAGAGAGTATCTAGATTTAAGAATGTATAATGTATAGCAATATTAGTGTATTGTATGTGAAATTTTTTAGATGTATGTATTAGAAATATAAGTATAAAATCCTGTAAAATTAACTAGTAATAAAATACAAGAGTGAGAGATTGTATGCCTAAATGTTATGTATTAAAAATAAAAATGTACAAACCCCTGAAAGGCAAAACTGCCGAACAGGAAGAAAATAAATTTAAAAAAAGAAAATATCAGCGCCATTTTCCTCGTGATATAAAATAACTCGTGGGAGGTTTTTATCAAGAGGATGATATAAGGAATAAATTTACAGAGTAGTAAGAAAGTATATTCAGCAAATGTTTCTTCCAAAAATCAAAAATTTTTAAATGTTACATTTCCATTTATTCCATGTTTTAGAATTTGTTTACTTCCTAATTGTTAAAGACTCACAGTAAAAAAATCTTTAGAGCAAAATTATCCTTTACATTTCTTATTCAAATAGCGTCACATTCATATTTTTTGTTTATTTGCTTATCATCGGAAAAAAATCATAAAAGAAGGGGTACACACTGCTAACCTAAGATTTCAAGTGCCCATTGTTGCTAAACAATGGCTGATAAACCAAAAATGTTGTACCTGGCTAATGCAGGTATCCTGGAAATGTGGTAATGGTAAGTAAAGTGGCATAATATTTTTCAATTCTGAGATGTAGTGTCAGATTTCCTACTTTTTGCATATAATGACCCGGAAGTGAAATAACTCGGAAATTATCAAAGGACTAATTGATTACAAGTCAACTTCATCCTATTAAAAAATTATTTATAAAATGCAAAGCCGTTTAAAGAAATGCCAAGACTATTCAGAACGATTTACTCAATGCAATTTATAAAAAATGGCCAAACGTTCATAGCGGATAGGTAAATACCGCAGAATGTTCCTATTCAACCCATGGCGTAAGAGTATACAGTGGTTAAAGCGGATGAAACGACTGACTGAAATCTCGATCGTGCCCCCCCCCCCCCCCCCCGTTCTCCGACACTATGGAGCCGACACTAAAAACACAGCTTATATAATAGCAAAAATACTTGTAACTAAATTAAGGAAGATTATAAACTGCATATTAGCAGTTCACGGGAGCAATCTGGATTTCGTAAGGGAAGGCCTTGCTCAGATAATATATTTTCACTCAAACAAATAGCAGAAAAGAAAAGAGAATATGTTTATGGACCACTATAGCAAAGTATTCGTTAAAGTTAATAAAAGTAAATTAAGGAATATTACAGAGACAAAAGAAATACTACTACACCTAATTGGAACGATCTGAAAAATACATGCAGTTAATTATGTAAAAGGATTAATGTAAAATCTAGAGCTATTCTACAGGAAACCATAAATAAAGCCATAACTAATGAACTATTGCGTGCCCTTTTGATATTATTTATAAATAAAGGCATAAGCGTGCTCAGAGGGAAGGCAAATCAAATATGATTAAATATGATTTCGCCGTAAATATGATTCCGTAAAAATCTGATTTCTCTACCCCTCCACTTTTCAGTTGGCACTTTGGGGGAATTGATACATTTGGGGAGAAGGCTCTCCAAACCATCTGGCCAGCCTGTAAATGGATCAACATCAATTCAATTGTATTTACAGAATGGCTATACTTCCTGGAAAACCGGGAAATATATGAGTCAGAGAATTTCACTGATCTGCAAAAGTCAGGAATTTTTTTAGAAGTCGGGGATTATTAATTTTCCCATTGTAGAAGATAATTATGCGTCAACCCGTAAAAAATAAAAACACATGAACAGGTTTGCTGCTATTTGCTACATGAATTTTATGACAGACTCTCGCTCTCTTCCTCGCTTCCGACCTACTCAGAACCCTTCTATCGAAATTGTCACGGTCCGCAGGGATCTGCAACGCAGATGTCCTCTCGCCAACTCACGTGCAGCCTGCGAGGAGGCGGGCCAGACGGTTCATGGCACTTTGCGCGATGAATGACAAAAAGAGAAAATTAAACATTTAATTAAACAACTAAAAACAATTAAAAAGAGAAAATTAAACATTTCACGAAAAAGTAATACTTGGATCACAAAAGGAATTAGAACATCGTGTAAAAATAAACGTACTCTCTACTTTATTTCTAAACCTCATGACGTATCTCAAGATTTCCTTATCTACTTTAAAAAATACAAAACATTGTTACGAAAAGTCATAAGGCAGGCTAAAATCATGAAAAACGATCAGGATATTTTCAACTCAAATAATAAAACAAAATCAATGTGGAATATAATAAAAAATACTACCAAATCAACTAGAAAACCCGTAGAGAATGTTGTTTTAAAATATAACGATATAAATGTGTACGATCCGGCAACAGTGGCTAATTTCTTTAACCAATACTTTTCGAGAATTGCTGCCGATCTCACTAAGGGTCTTCAGCCACAAAACTCAAAAACAGACAGTTCACCCAAAATTTTAGACACAATGTTCGTTTCCGAAACTTCTTCCTATGAAATTCTCAAAATAATCGGTAAACTAAAAAATAAATATTCGTCCGGTTTAGATGAATTCCCGGATTCTTTGTTAAAGACTTGTGCGTATGCCATTATACACCCGTTAACTCACATATTTAATGCATCTTTATGCACTGGAACGTTTCCAGATATTTTCAAAACAGCTAAAATTAAGCCGCTTTTCAAAAAAGGCAACAAAAATGAAATTCAAAATTATCGGCCCATTTCTCTTCTATCAGTTTTTTCAAAAATATTAGAGAGACTTTTTTACGTACGAACGGAAACCTTTCTCACTAAACACGACGCGCTTTCAGATTGCCAACATGGATTTAGAAAATCAAAATCAACGGAAACAGCTATATTTTCTTTTCTTAAAGATGTCGCCTCATCATTGGATCAAAACGAGGCACCTATTGGATTATTTTTAGATCTCTCAAAAGCTTTTGACGTCATTGATCATGACATTTTACTTTCCAAATTACCTTCATATGGAATTCGTGGTATTGCTCTAGATTGGTTATGTTCGTACCTTAAACAACGATCTCAGAGAGTTGAAATACCTTACTGGAATGATGGAACATTACGTACGCACCTTTCCGACTCTTTGCCCATTGCATGTGGAGTTCCTCAAGGATCGATTTCATTCCCTCAGGCGAATGTTCATTCCCGCCTGAGATATGGCATAATATTCTGGGGAAATACATCTTATAGCTCCCAGACTTTTAGATTACGAAAACGAATTGTACGAATAATAACCAAATCCCACCCACGTGATTCATGTAAGCCTCTCTTCATTAATCTAGGAATTCTACCATTACCGTGTCTTTTTATTTACGAATCAGTGGTTTTTGTAAAAAATGACTTGCTCAAGGGCGGGAATATTTTTCAGAAAATGCCGAAGTCTATTACTATAACACTCGACGTAGAAATCATATTCATCAGGTGACAGTATCAACAGCTCATTACAAAAAATTCACATACAATACATGTACATTATTTTAAAACACTTTGCCAGATGACATTAAACGATTAAATTCAATAGAAAAGTTTAAATCCCAAGTGAAATCGTTTCTGCTGCATAACTGTTTCTATACAATTGGAGACTATACTGAGCATCACAAGAAAAGTAACATTAATTTTAACAATGATACATAATGCATTATTTACCATTTGGACTGTATAAATAAGTATAAACAACCTGTAACAACTATTGTACTACAGCTTTCCGGGTCAATGACCCCCATCTCGATCAGGTTTTTCGTCCAGTTTCCCTGATCCATTGAGCAAATGCTGAGATGGCCCTTGTTTTGCCTCTGGACATAAATGTAACTTCATTTTCTGTGCACGTCTTCTAGAATTCAGTGGGAAATACAATTATTCAAATTATCGTTTCCATGTTGTAGCGGCAGGAAGTAATAAGAGCCAAAATTTATTGCTTATTTATCTTTGAAAATAGATTTTATTACATGGGAGTTTTTTTTTGTTGTTTTTTTCTCCCTTTCAAAATTCAAAATTTATTGCATGCCCATTGCATGTGGAGTTCCTCAAGGATCGAATTTGCAAGAATTCTGAACGCGTAGCATAATGAACTTAATTTTGTGTTCAATTCATTTAAATGGACGTTCCATTTAAGGTTTGACTGAATTGAGAGACCTAAAAATTTTGTTGCATTAACATGAGTCAATGGTACACTGTTCATTTTCAATGGAGCACAGAATTGTTTATTTGAAATGGAAAACTGCATTAAAACCGTTTTCTTTTCGTTTACTATTAATTTGTTATTTCGGAACCAATTTGAAACATCTGATATTGTACTATTTACGGTTTCTTTATTGCAAAGGATGTTCGTATCATCCGCAAAGAGAACCGTTCTTCCGTTTCTAATCGTCGAGGGCATATCGTTTACGTAAAGTAGGAACAGAATAGGCCCTAAAATCGATCCTTGAGGAACTCCACATGCAACGGGCAAAGAGTCGGAAAGGTGCGTACGTAATGTTCCATCATTCCAGTAAGGTATTTCAACTTTCTGAGATCGTTGTTTAAGGTACGAACATAACCAATCTAGAGCAATACCACGGATTCCATATGAAGGTAATTTTGAAAGTAAATGTCATGATCAATGATGTCAAAAGCTTTTGAGAGATCTAAAAATAATCCAATAGGTGCCTCGTTTTGATCTAATGATGAGGCGACATCTTTAAGAAAAGAAAATATAGCTGTTTCCGTTGATTTTGATTTTCTAAATCCATGTTGGCAATCTGAAAGCGCGTCGTGTTTAGTGAGAAAGGTTTCCATTCGTACGTAAAAAAGTCTCTCTAATATTTTTGAAAAAACTGATAGAAGAGAGATGGGCCGATAATTTTGAATTTCATTTTTGTTGCCTTTTTTGAAGAGCGGCTTAATTTTAGCTGTTTTGAAAATATCTGGAAACGTTTCCATTGCATTAAATATGCTGAGTTAATAAAGATGCATTAAATATGTGAGTTAACGGGTGTATAATGGCATACGCACAAGTCTTTAACAAAGAATCTGGGAATTCATCTAAACCGGACGAATATTTATTTTTTAGTTTACCGATTATTTTGAGAATTTCATAGGAAGAAGTTTCGGAAACGAACATTGTGTCTAAAATTTTGGGTGCACTGTCTGTTTTTGAATTTTGTGCCTGAAGACCCTTAGTGAGATCGGCAGCAATTCTCGAAAAGTATTGGTTAAAGAGACTAGCCACTGTTGCCGGATCGTTGACATTTATATCGTTATATTTTAAAACAACATTCTCTACGGGTTTTCTAGTTGATTTGGTAGTATTTTTTATTATATTCCACATTGATTTTGTTTTATTATTTGAGTTCAAAATATCCTGATCGTTTTTCATGATTTTTGCCTGCCTTATGACTTTTCGTAACAATGTTTTGTATTTTTTAAAGTAGATAAGGAAATCTTGAGATACGTCATGACGTTTAGAAATGAAAGAAAGAATTCGCTTGTTTTTACAAGATGTCCTAATCCCTTGTGTTATCCAAGAATTGCTTTTCCGTGAAATATTTAATTTTCGTTTTTGAAGAGGAAAGCAAGTGTTAAAATGAATTGAAAGAGTTGAAAAAAAAGAATTATATTTCTCGTTTGTATCAACAGTATTATAAACCGCTTCCCATGACTCCTGCATCAAGTAGTCTATGAATAATTTAATTTTACTTTTAGTAAACAATCTAGTCATACGTGTATTATTTATTGTGTCAGTGATCGCATTTCTTATAATGGTAAGAATTTGTGCATCGTGGTCACTGTATCCTAAATCTTTTGTTTCAACTTCATATCGAGTAGTAGTTTTGTTAATTATAATTTGATCAATTGCCTTCATCGAATTTTGTGTGATTCGTGTAGGTACATTAATTGTAATGTCTAAATTGAAGGAATTAATTAAATTGAGAAACTTTTCTTTCTCGCAAGATTCGACCAGAAAATCAATGTTAAAATCTCCGCATACAACAATGGATTCAAAAGAGCGATTGCTGACTTTGTTAAGTGTTATCTCCAGGTTTTCTAAGAACAAAATATAATCTGTAGTTCTCTTTGTTGGAGGTCTGTAAATGCAAAGTATTATCACTTTTAGTGAAGTAAGATGTACAACAGAAATTTCGAAAATATTTTCAATGGAATACACATTTAATTCTGCCAAGGGGATAGAATCAATATTATTTCTAACGTAAATACAAGAACCACCATACGTAGGACCTTTATGCGATTCTCTCTCTCTACAATACTGCATAACTGTTTCTATACAATTAGAGACTATACTGAGCATCACAAGAAAAGTAACATTAATTTTAACAATGATACATAATGCATTATTTACCATTTGGATTGTATAAATGTGTATAAACAACCTGTAACAACTATTGTACTACAGCCTCCGGGTCAATGACCCCCATCTCGATCAGGTTTTTCGTCCAGTTTCCCTGATCCATTGAGCAAATGCTGAGATGGCCCCTTGTTTTGCTTCTGGACATAAATGTAACTTCATTTCTGTGCACGTCTTCTAGAATTCAGTGGGAAATACAATTATTCAAATTATCGTTTCCATGTTGTCGCGGCAGGAAGTAATAAGAGCCAAAATGTATTGCTTATTTATCCTTGAAAATAGATTTTATTACATGGGAGTTTTTTTTTGTTGTTTTTTTCTCCCTTGCAAAATTCAAAATTTATTGCTTATTTACCCTTGAAAATAGATTTTTTTACATGGGAGGTTTTTTTTTTTCTCCCTTTCAAAATTCAAAATTTATTGCTTGTTTATCCTTGAAAATAGATTTTATTTCATGGGAGTTGTTTTTTTTTTCCCTTTCAAAAATTCAAAATTTAAGTAGTATATGACTTAGTGTAGGGATCACAGAATTTTGAAAATGTGCACACAATTCACTTTTCCCCATAGCACGTCATACGCAGTTTTTAACTGTTTTCTTTTGACGTAAAATAAATAAATAAATAAAAGTAGCTCGGGATAATATATCCGGACGCCACGATGGAGCTCCCAATGAAATTGTTACGGCAACAATGCCTTCGAGCAACCCTATAAGAAACATACCGTCTGCACAGCGACTTGTCGTTCAGGGTTCGTAATTGTTTTGTTGTTCATTATTTGGTTTCTGTACTACTGAAATAAAAGTGTGAAAGTATGCGTATGTTTTGAAATCATTGTCTCAAGAATTACTTTCGTGGAATGCGAATGAGACAGGGACTTTTAATTTTCTGCTTGAGGTGTGTTTATTTTCATTGTTTTAAATTTTTAGTATCTTTTAAGTCTATTATTGCAAAAACATCGATGTTTTTTTAAATTTTTAATAAAGGGGTTGAGGCACGTTGTAGACTAGCAGCAATCCACAGCAATATTTTTGTTTTGCGTCATTCTCTTTATCACACTGCACATTTCGCCTGTGCAATCTGAGGGAATTTCAGGTTTCAGGTTATTCTTTACATACGATAATTTTTATTGACATACTACTAACATGCAGATAACCAAACGATAAAATATATCCCTTTTACGTACTGTAATTAAAAAAGGATAGGAAAATACCATGTTTCTTAGTCTATAATTAAAACATCGATGTTCTTTCGTCGATGTTTTCATCGACATCCAAAACCCTTTAGCAATGTATCGAAACATGGATTTATTGGTAAAATTTGCCATCACTAGTCATGTGACCTGCTCTGAAGCAATCGGCTTGCGAGGATTTGGTTACTATCTCACAGCCAGGGTTCAGCGTTGCTGCTCATCTTTCTCGCGCGAAATCGCAGAGGCGGGAAGGTTCAGCTTTGGCGAAGGTTATAAACATGATATCATGACGTATCATACCCTCTCTGGAAATGTTTGCATATTTTATTTATCTGTCATGGAGGTGGTTCCATGAACGTAGAAGACAACAGAGTCCCTTATACGCTTCTGGTACTGTAGTGGTATTACAACAACTTCTGTGCGTGTACATATATATATATATATATATATATATATATATATATATATATATATATATATATATATATATAATTTCAAGCAGAATTACGCGAAAACGACTCTTTCTTCAAAAAATTGTACATAATCTTATTTCAAAATCTGTTTCTAAGAACAGATTTCATTAAGGAAACTAGTGATACTGAAACATCACGTTCTTTTTCGTCCGTATTTTCAGGCAAAATTACGCGAAAAGTACTCAAATTTTCCAAAAATTGTATATGACCTTATTTCAAAATCTATCTTCATAGAAAAGATTAATGGTAAACAGTATTGAACAAAACTACCGATCCGAGCAGGCGGCCGCCAGAATTCTCCTCCAGACGAAAATCCTCCCACCCCCGGGACTCGAACCCAGGACCACTCGGTCAGAGGCATTGCAGTGACATAAGTTGATGCACTGAACCACCTCTGCCGGTGTAAGGGGAAGTAATTCGCTGTATACAGGAAAAACATGCATCCACTTTTCGTTATCTGGCCAAGCAATAAGAGTTTCTGTCGAAAATTCGCAGTTTTCGGGCGCACGATTAAAATATTTCCTCTTCTTACAAAGTATGGAGGAGAAAGTAATAAGAGGCATATGTGAAAACAGGAGATTATAATGAATAATACGAATGAAGACGCCTCTTCATTTCTCAAAAATATTTCCGAGGAGTTTTCGAAACAATGTCACACCTCAATCAATAGGAGCGAGGACAGTGTCTCTTGGAAGGCAACTTATTAAGACTTTTAGATTACAAAAAAGAATTGTACGAATAATAACCAAATCCCACTCACGTGATTCTTGTAAGCCTCTCTTCATTAATCTAGGAATTTTACCATTACCTTGTCTGTTGATTTACGAACCAGTGGTTTTGTCAAAAATGACTTGCTTAAGGGCGGGAATATATTTTCAGAAAATGCTGATGTCTGTTACTAAAACACTCGACGTAGAAATTATATTCGTCAGGTGATAGTATCAACAGCTCATTACAAAACATTTACATGCAATACATGTACATTATTTTAAAACACTTTGCCAAATGACATTAAACGATTAAATTCGATAGAAAAGTTTAAATCCCAAGTGAAATCGTTTCTGCTGTATAACTGGTTCTATACAATTAGAGGCTATACTGAGCATCACAAGGAAAGTAACATTAATTTTAACAGTGATATTTAATGTATTATTTACCATTGGACTGTATAATTCTAAACAATATGTAACAAGAATTGTATCGCAGCTTCTGGATCAATGACCTCCATCTCGATCAGGTTTTTCGTCCAGTTTCCCTGATCCATTGAGCAAATGCTGAGATGGCCCATTGTTTTGCTTCTGGACATAAATGTAACTTCATTATCTGTGCACGTCTTCTAGAATTCAGTGGGGAATGTAGTTATTCAAATTATCGTTTCCATGTTGTCGCGGCAGGAAGTATTATTCCTTGACGAAGGACATTATAGATAAGAGCCAAAAATGTATTGCTTATTTCTTGAAAATAGATTTTATTACATGGGAGCGGTTTTTTTTCATTCAAAATTTAAGTAGTATATGACAGTGTAGGGATCACAGAATTTGGAAAATGTGCACACAATTCACTTCTCCCCATAGCACGTCATACGCAGTTTTAACTGTTTTTTGACGTAAAATAAATAAATAAAACCTGTCGGCGAAGACAGTTCGGTCCAGATGATTGTTTCCCACATGGTATAAAATGCTCGTCACAAAAGGGAAGATAACTTATTTTCGATTTGAACGTTGAAATGCCAGGGGCTGATGAGTGTCTATTTATTTAATTTATTTATTCATTCATTCATTCATTCATTCATTCATTCATTCATTCATTCATTCATTCACTCAACCTCAAAGACAGTTGAAAACGGTGTGTGACGTGCTACGGGGAGAAGTGTATTCTGTTCAAGTTTTCTTACGTCTGAGATCCCTACCCTAAGCTGTATACAAGTTAAATTCTGAAGAAAATTTGTGCTCCGGCGAATAAAAACTATTTGCACGGGGCAATCAGCTATTAAGACTGCCTTTCATGAAGGAATTGAATTACTGCCACGACATGGATAATTTGCATAACTATATTTCCTACTGAACTCTAAGAGGACGTGCACAAATAGTCAATTTACATTTACGTCCAGAATCAAATCAAGGGGGCCATTTCAGCATTCGCTCAAGAATCAGGGAAACTGGGCGATAAACCTGATCGAGATGAGGGTCATTGACCCACAAGTTGACGTACAATACTTCATACCGCTTTACAATTATAGATGACTCCGGTTATAGTGAACCCTCGGTAATAGTGAACTTAAAGTCACTGGTCCCGTTTCACTTACATTACAAATAACCATAAGAAGATTCAGTTATAGGGAACCTCGGTTATTGGAAATACGACCTGGAAAAGAATATATCGCCTCCGTGCCACGAATTCCAACATTACGCAGCTTGAAAAAGTATCGGCCTAAGGTCATAACCGAACAGTGGAGTATACTGCTTTTATGCCCTGGGCTGCCGATGACCTTACAAGAAAAAAGACCATATAACTATAGTAGATTGTCTAATTCGTACTTTATATATATATATATATATATATATATATATATATATATATATATATATATATATATATATATATATATATATATATATATATATATAATTTGTATAATATAATATGCATGTAATCAGGAAACATTCAATTTTGCAATTCCTCGTTATACGAACGACGATTAAAAGGCTTCTCTAAACAACGCCGTTCATTACATGCATTGTCAAGAGACAAACTTCTCTAAGTGTGCTGGGGCATTTTTTAAAAATATCTTACCTAATATCTGATAATAGTTAACTTCGACCTTATCAAATACTTAATATGTTGCAATTTTAAAACGTAAAACACGCTTAATATAGTCCATTGTGTATTGTAGAAATCACGGCCGTTAATAAGTAGTAGGATAATGGATCACGGGACCGATCCCGTGATCCATTATCCTACTGTCCATTGTGTATTTGTACTCACCACCAAACGTGTGTGTTGTGTACGAAAGCGCACATCTAATTTACTCTGTCCGTTTACTGCCTCCGAACTGCCCCGGGCGTGTGAAGAAACCGCTCGGAAAAACGGCTACCGGAGCCCTTGGCTCGCCCTTTCTTACCAGTAAGAGGGGGGGGGAGATAGAGAGAGAGTCATGCAACGAACGCAAGCTGTGTGGATGCCGCTGAGTGCCAGCGGTTTCTTCGGTATTGCCGCCGAGGACTGATGCGCCGACTAGCGAATACACATCTCAACAGAATATATTATATAGAATTTTGAAAAATGAATGTCACTGAAAAAGAATGTGGCCTATAATTATTTTTAATATAATATATCTTGTCAGATATTGTTCTCGTAATTTTCTCGGGCTACCGCCGGTAGCCTCGGTAGTCCTCAGTATACGCCACTGTAATTGAAGTCTCCCCTGAGATGACGGTAGCGGTACCTTACTGATGATCTCTTGCCACTTTGCGGAAACAAAGGCCGGGTCCTGTGTAGGCTACAACTGGCGGCGGCGACATGCAATTGCCTACTTCACTTTCAAGCTTCATGTTACTTGATATTCCGCAGGACAAAGTGCGTTGTGTTCTACGTAGGCGACAGGAAGCCCGCGAATCCCCTGGCGATACCCGCCGTGCCGTGCGGAAAAGCGATCAGTTTCATTAGCCGCTTGCACCATCCCGCTACCGACAGGATCTTGTTTGGTATACGAGTAAACGGGCCAAGAGTGGGACTTCCAACAGTGCAAGAAGCATCGATGTCAATGCTGCGTTATGATGCAGAGAGTGGACAATGCAGAATCGAGTATGGAGAGAGCACAAACTGAAGACGGACCTGGAAAAATTACTAATGAAAAATGTACAAACCAACCAATTGAAAATGATTTTTTAAGGACAAATAAAGATATTGAAATGTTTGGTTCATGCTGTTAATATATTTTGCTTTATATTAATAAAATGCTTCACTATATATTAATAAAATCAACAATTGTGGAGAAATTCTATTTAATTTTGACATCATCGGATATAGCAAGCCTCTAATATAGTGAAACAAAAATGTTGGTCCCCAGTTCACTATAACCGTAGTCGACTGTATACAGTCCAAACAAATTAATAGATTACATATTATTGTTAAAATTAATATTACTTCCCTTTTTGATGATCAGTCTAGTTTCTAATTGTATAAAAATTTACACAAACATTTCTCATTGTATAAAACCAGTTACACAACAGAAACGATTTTACTTGGTACTTAAACTTGTGTATCAATTTCGATTGTTTAAGATCTGGCAAAGTGTTGTAAAATAATGTGCATGTACTGTATGTTGTTGGACCTTGAGTTCTCTATTGTGTGTGGAAAGGATTGCTCACTTTCCAGATTGTTGTTGTTGTTGTTGTAGTTGTGGTGGTGGTGGTGGTGGTGAAGGTGGTAGGGTAGTAGTAATAATAATGATAATAATGATAATAATAATAATAAAAATAATAACAACAAGATTCAACTTTGAAACATTTCTTTCTCTCCACATTTATTTAATTGATCTGATGGAAAATATTTAAGTTAACTGGAAAATCGATAAGACGTGAAAATTTGTTCCAGAAAAATGTGGTTATCCTGTAAACATGGTTTCATTAAAATTATTTCATTCATCTTGTATTATATTTTATTTATGTACCAGAAAAATATACCAGTCATTAGTAAATAAAATAGGTTAATAGAAAAAGGAGCCAGGAAATGAAGGAGGCCTTCAGGATTGGCTTAACAAATGATTTAAAGTCTGCAGGAAACATACCCTCTGTCAGGGATTTATCAAACAATATTTTCAGTATCTGTGAAATTATGAAGCTACAATCTTTTAATAAAACAGACCGAATACAGTCTGGACCTGTGCTTTTATGAGTATCAAGTTTATTGATATTTTCAAAGATATCCTGTAGTCATATATCCAATGAGTCTATCCTACCACTGATATTTAATTGGTTATTAGGTGGTTTAGAAAATTAAAAAAAAAAATATTGGAAAACGCATTAGCAATTGTTAAATCATCAGTAAGTTGTTGATTCTCATAATGCATAACCTTAGGCAAATCTCGAGTAGATTTCTTAAGCAGATATATTTTCAAAAGTTATTCAGCTTAATTGAAATAAATTTCTCTGGAGACAAAAATGATAGTCAATTACAGACTTATCTCCATTCTAAGTACAATACCAAAACTATTCGAATCAATAATAACATAAAATTAAACACTTAATCTTCCCATACATATTAATAAGGCAATTTGGATTCCTAACTGAAAGCAGCACAGAGGGAAATTTATTGTACTACACTCAATACATCTTATACTCATTGGAAAAGAAAACACAAGTTGATACTATATATACCAACTTCAGCAAAGCATTCGTTTCTATAAATCATCTTTTAATACAAAAATTTAAAACTTTTTAGAACATCATACGATGTCAATAGAATTTACTAAAGTGGTTAAAATTATCTAACAGGACACAAATAGTAAAATATAATAATATTCATTCCAATAAAATAAAAGTATTGTCAGGTGTTCCCATCTGGGAAACAGGGTTCCCACCTGGGACCACTACTTTTATAATATACATAAATGATATATAAAATTACATAGGAGAGGTTGATTTCTTAATATTTGCGGACAATTGTAAAATTTTTAAATCCATTAAAGATTCTTGAGAAGTAAATTTACTACATAGATCAATAAATAAACTCACCCAATGGTCAACTGCAAACAACCTTTCCTTAAATATTAAAAAAATGTAATTTTATAAGTTTCACTACATCTAAATTGATCCACTATCAATATTTATAGTATCAATAATATTAAACTTGAAAATGTATATAGCATAAAAGACGTGGGGGAAATTTTTGATTTGGTGATGACAATTATCAATCACATTGATTACATAACTGGCAAAGCAAATCAACTTTCAGCTTTTGTAAGGGGAACTGTTAGCTCATTTAAATCAATACATGCACTTAGAATTCTTTATATTATGTTAGTTAAGTCAATATTTATGAACTCATCAGTAGTGTGGTCCCATTCTCTCAAACACACATTAAAAAGCTAGAAACTGTTCAACACATATTTTTTAGAATAGCAGCACAACGTCAGGTCTCCATGATCCATTTATACATCATGACTACAGTCAAATCTCTGCTGTCTTAAATCTGCCTTTGCTCAAGTTTTCTAGAGATCTTTCAGATGCATATTTACTTCCTCATATACACATGAATATACAGAATAACATAGTATTAGAGCCATTCCACATCAAATTGTACAAGAGTTGACATGACTTTTTTTTTAATGTACAATTTTTTTTTCTTATACCTGGACATCAAAAAAAAAGAGACCCGTTTTTTCATTTGCCTGAAAATTGATTATTTGTGTTATTATTATGATTGAATTCATAATTATTATTATTATTAATTATTATTATTATTATTATTCCTTTGCTGTGAGCACTATTGAATTTTAAAGTTCCTATTTAATCAGTTAGAAAAACATATACATTCAGGATTGATAAATAAAATTTATCCTATACAGCAAATAATCGCATCAACAGACTACGTACAACAATGAACAAACTCCCTATTGATTTAAATCAAGTGTCTTCTCCTTGCAGCTTTGTGACCAAAGCTAGAGCACTACTATTGTGCTATGATTAATGTGAATGAGATTACAGAATGAGTAACTCATTTCTGTTAATTCATAAATCAATTTTAAATCGAGGACATAAAATCTGTAAATAAATAAATAATATTCTTGGAAAATACATCCATAGCTCCCAGTCTTTAAGATTACAGAAGAAATAGTACAAATAATAAGCAACTCCCATCCATGTGTTCCTTGTAAGCCTCTCTTTATTAAGCTTCATTTGAACAAATGACAAAGATGAATGATCTTGTCTGTCCGGGTGACGCTGCGTCGAAGGCCAAGTTGCCGACATTTCAACCATCTTTTTGTGGTCTTCCTCAGGGCTGGTCTGCCCTCACCCGGACAGCCAAGAGCATTCAGATTACTCCAGTCGCATAAGTCTACGACTTCACATGACAAAGATGGAATGTGTAATGTTCCGAAGCACAATGGGGAAAAAAATAAAGGAATTCTTGTTGGGCAATTGTATGGCTAATAGTGTGGTTTCAGTTACATCAAATTCGCTCAGAAAATCTCCAGTCAAGCAAGAAAAGAGATTCATCTAAAGAGGAAAATCTTATAAATGTCTCTCAGCCAGTAATTTTTACTACATACAATAGAAATATGGGCAGCACCGATCAAATGGATCAACCTATAAATCAGTGTCACATGTATGTCAGAGATAAAAAATTGTACTTAGTAATATTGATGTGCCTCGTAGGTGGAACAATAGGTAATGTTTGACAGTGTTACAAAAACAGGATGGAAAATCATTGAACTAGAAATCAGAAGAGACATTGCCATCACCGGCTTTACAAGATATAAAACAGCTGTAAAATCTGTGGGTCGAACAGCTCTGTTGTCGAAGAGGATAATGCAAGTTTTTGGACATTCATTATGATTGAATAGATCATTTAAGCGGGGAAGTGGAAAATAAAAAGAGAAGATGTACTAAAGATGCAAAAGTTTTTTGTGTCAATGTGCATTAATTGTGATGTTGGTTTGTGCTTGAAATGCAATGTATTTCTTACAACAAAAATTAATACATTAGTTTTCTGATGATTGAATTCATAAACAGAACGTTTACGAAAGAAATGAATAGGGAACTGGAATTTGTTTACCACTGATATGTAATTTAACTAGTCAATTTTCTGAATAAGTGCCTGAGTTTTGCAAATAAATGCCCACCTAGTTACAAATTTTTTCACTTTCAATCCAGTCCAGTTATCACCCCTAAAGGACAAGTGTGATGAATAGGTATACACACGCCCAATGATACCACAAGCCTCACTAGTGTGTGGTATAATTTTTCTAACTTATTTGGGGGCCTAATCTATAGTTTTTGAATAAAAACTCTAAATAAATTCAAATCTTTTGATGAAAAATAATTCTCATCCCTGGAGGATTACACACTGAAAAATATAACACACTTTTGAGGATCCGCACAGGTAAATACGAGTCAAAAATGCAGGTATTCCTTCACATGGTACGAAGTAAAAAATTCCCACATTCAAACCCTGAATCACAGATGGGTCAATGGTTGAAAACCAAATAAGAAAAAAACACACAATATACTCCGAAAGAATATTAATGTTGAATTGCCTCCAGATCAAATACAAAACATTGTAACAACGCATTGTTTTTATAAATTAACAATTAAGAACAATAGAATGAACCTCATAAAAACTTCGCTAAATATTTCCAAATTAATACCAATGAAGTAAAATGATGGAAAAAATATTATTTAAAACAAATGGTTAAAAATTTAACCACAATCATGTGCTGGCTGCAGTTGGGGCTGGTTTCACAAATGGAATCAAGTCCTTGTATTCTGGAACATAAATAGAAACAATATGAATATGTACCAAAGAACAACTTTGGTTGAATTATTTTGAGACAAAGTTATCAATAAGAGAAAATATTAAAACAATATTATAATACAATGGAAACGAATACAAAATGGGTATCATTTCAATTTTACTACATGCTTACATGTTCATTAAAAAATAAGCTTTTCAACTTTAGTGTTGTAGTTTACAAAAAATTTTGAAACAATAAAATCATTAACTTACCAGGAGGCATATATGGTTTAAGTGCTTCTGGGACTTTGATTCCATTTTCAGTTTGATTCACTTCTAACAAAGCACAAATGACACGTGTTGTGGCACACATTGTGGCATTTAGCATGTGAACAAATGGGACCTATGACATACAATTTTATAAAAATATGAACAATAATAATATAATAATAACAACAACAATAATTGTTATCATAAAATAATAAAAAACAAACAAAAACAGACATACCGCAGTGTTCATCTTTTTGGTTTTTCCATATCGAATCAAAAGTCTTCTTGATTGATAGTCTAAACAATTGCTGCAAGATACAAGTTCCCTAAACGCACCTGAAACAAGACAAAAATTAATTTTCATCAATACCAAGGTCATAAATGATCATGGTATACATGATACATGATGATATGATACAACTAGAATTATCCAAAATAATTATCCTTTGAGAAATTGTTAAAAACAACTTTATAATAATGGAAACATTTCTAAGAAACGCACACAAGATTCTGAAACATCAGTTCATCACAGTTTTGAAGGTTAACTCCAACTAACCTTACACTTTCCTTTTGTTCTATCATTCATTGATTCTCTATTCTTACAAATCATACAGTTGTGATAATTTTATACAAGTTTCTTATAGAATATTCCTTTCATATATAAGTAAAAAGTAGTAACCATTACCCCTAGTGACATCAGCATTCTATTCTCTATTATAAGACAAACATATTTTCTATAATTATTCTTTGCACACATTGTTCATAAATGTTTTCGTATTATCACATGTTTTTTGACAATCACTGTAGAAAAATTATTTGTGAAGCATGAAGTGTCCAAAGTGTCAGGAAAGAAGCTCACAATGATGAAACAACCTGGTTTCCAAAGGGTGGTCGAGTTGGTTACTCATGGCAGTCTATTATAGTAGTAATTTCTATGAGTGTAACTGCTAAGGAGTCCTACAGAAATTGTACAGATGAAAAAAGATTTTGATTTACAATTGAAATCCATTAGTAAAAATTTCCTCAAACCATCTCTCATTTTTCTATCATTCTACCATTAATCATCATCTTCATATAAGTGTTTTCATTTTTCATGCAACAATTTTGATACTGCATATTTCCTTTCTTTTAAAATACAAGAAAAGAACAGTTATATCTTCCTGAGAATTTAAGTTGACCATCTTATATAATGTTGGAAATCACGTATCTTCTCATAGCAATAATAGCAACTAAGGACTTGCATATTCTCTGAAGCTTATCAATATAATGGCCACAGTCATTATTCATGTGCCATTCTCTACAGAACTATACAAGTATTCTTTAAACTGAACAAATATGGTTTGAAAATAAAATCTCGCACATCACTCAGGATTTAACAGAACATTATTCATTTGGGAATACCAAGCTGACCATGTTAGCATCTAATCATACCTGATCCAGGAAACCAAGCTTCCAAGTCTAATTTCTTAGCAGCAGCATGATTTAATGCACCTGACACAATGTTGACAATCCGATAAGGAATGCCCAATGCTTGACAGAACTCCTCTGCATTGGCAATCATTTCATCCATCATTTTCCATGATGAATCATCAAATGGTGAAGTAATGCAGAACTGTTCAACCTAAGAAAATTACATATTATGATAAGTTTTACAAGTATTTTGATAAGTTAGTAAATATAGTTGGACCTCCACATACCAAACTTCTCTAAAAATTGAGTATTTTACTGTCTCTTGAAAATTCCGTTTAAAAACATTTCTATATATTGAAAATTATTTGTATAAATCGAATTCATTTTCTATCTTTACTATTTTTTCTGTGAAATAAAAATGTACAGACCTACTACAAATTATGATTCAACAAAAAAAAAAAGTTTAATCTGGAAGGAGAGTATTACTACTGTGGAAAATATAACTTCCTTCTGGATGTTTGCTGAATTGAATAAATGTTTAAACTCTTTCTATATCCAGTTCCCAGTTTTCTCATGAAAGTAACTCACTCCTGCTATCTCTACCCATGGGGACGTTTTTCAGAACAACTGTGGGTATGCGTTCTTGAAAGAGATCTGAAGATCAATCGTGTGTCTCTTCACTTAATGACCCTAATTCACCAATGACCTATTTGATGACCCTAATTCACCATTTCAGCATAGGTTCAGTACGCTGTTACATGCTTAAGAAGTCCGTTCAAAATAAAAATCCCTTAATGTTACAGAGAAAGCAATATTAATTTCTAGTTCCTGTTCATAAATATATGGTTTGAATGATTGAACATTTGTTAATTATTTAATGTTTAATTTCCCATTTTACCCAAATTGTTTTAACAGCATTTGCTAAAATTTCTTAATTATTCCTCTATATTCAAGTTTATATACATAAAATATTATTGAAGTAACAGTCTGATTCGATATATGGATGCCTAACTGTACATGTAAGTTGATGTAGTAGATACTTGAATTCTCTGCAATGAAGAAAATAAAATTAACCCAAGGAGTTAAGTACACAAGTACAGTTGACTTAATACAAGTTCAATGGGTCCACCACACTATGACTTACAAAACGTTTGGATATACACATTTATTAGTCAAAAAAAATTAAACCTCCTACAAGTCTCTCTTAAAAGTGTGCATTATAGAAATTTGTTGGAATTTTATGTACTTAAATAAATCAGAAACAAGTCATGTTATTGGATAATTTTACAATTGAAAGTTCTTCTATCAGGCAAGGACATCTATCCCCTCAAAATATACGAATCATATGCTAAGGAAAGGTGATAGTTTGTACCGTTTATAAGAAATCATAACACAAAACTCTTTAGTGTGCTCCAGCTGTATAGGGAATTACTCCTCTGCCCTGCAGCAAACAGATTTAAGATGAAAAAAATATTTTGCAAATAATGGTATAGAAAGCACATGTAACCCATAATGTAATATGCTGCAACACATTTACCATCCTGCATAACCTGAAATGGTATGTTCTAGATACTTAAAAATCAGGAACTATATCTCCAATTTCATAATTATAAAACAACACCATTTTTAATATTCTACGATATTTTTGGAGGGTACATTTACTCTATAGCACAAATTGTCAGAAACACACTAAGTTGGGTTTCAGTGCAAAGCTATTTTCAATTCTGATTTAAAAAGTACAATCTTTTGGTGCTAAACATGTGGGAACATGCGGGAGAAAATCTAGAGGAACAAGTGGGGGAACATGAGAAGAAACGTGGGGAATTTGTAGGGAACAAGAGGGGGTAGGGAATGAGATAGGTGATGTGGGAGGGCAGGTGAAGAACATATGGGGGTCTGAGTTAGGTTTCTTTAGCAGTATTCTACTAAATGAGACCATTTTCTATCTTTCTATTATTTTTTCTACGATTTAGCTTTTCTGAAGACCTCTACTCTGTAGCATGGGAGGTTGGACAAGAGCAGAAACTCGAAATTTATAAAAAATTCAAATCAATTAATAGAGACAGAAATAACATTCCACAAGAAAATTGAAGTATTTCATTTTCTGTGAAATTTAATCTCAACATTCAGCGATAATAGAAGTATACTTATGCACAATATCTTAATATAATGCGTATAATGTGGGAACATACAGTTCAGGATCTGGCCATATGAAGTTAGAATCCAGTAGAAAACTATTTTTAACTTTTAAAATAATGATTTACAAAATGCACAATGTTTGGACAAGACCAGCTAGTTTATACAATTCTTACAAGAAGTTCAAATTGTGAGACAACTATTGCACCCAGACGGCTGCAAAGCAACTCCTTAACATTTGTTATTAACACAAGATATTAAATAATAGCTGTTTATTATGATATCATAGTGAAAAACTAGCAATATCGGTGATACTGCACTGCAAATTTCAATATTAGAAATCAATCTGACAAAACTGATATGAGTGATTGCACATGTACACAATCATCTCTGTTATTAATTACATGTAATTCAATGGTTTCTCAATCTGACAGAACTTTCATGTATGACATAAAACTTTATTCCTATAAAAATATTGTATTCTTAGTACTTTTAATGTAGTGCCCAATAAATGAAGAGCTTTTGATGCAACAGGCCATTAATTTATTGTTTGTTTTTTTTGGAGGGGAGGAGGGTTAATACGCAACACACAATGGTTAAGATCTCAATACATACCCGATTGAGGCATGAAGTTTTCATCCTTCTTACACAACAAACAGTCAAGATTTTACACAGCAAACAGTCAAATTACCTTCTCAAATTGATGTACACGGAATATTCCACGAGTGTCTCTTCCATGAGCCCCAACTTCCTGGCGGAAACATGTGGAAACACCTGCATAGCGAATTGGTAAATCTTGTTCAGCCATCCACTCATTTCTATGGAATGCAGCAATAGGCTGTTCTGAGGTAGCAATTAAATACTTTTCATCTACTTCTTTGCTATTTGGCTTATCTTGTCCTTTTCCTATAACTTTATATAATTCTTCATCAAACTGTGATAGCTGTGCAACTTCATGCATTACTTCTTTTCTCATGAAGAAAGGTGTATACAAAGGAGTATAGCCTTTCTTGAACAGTGTGTGAAGAGATAGTTCCACAAGAGCATGCTGCAGGAAAACAGCAGGACCCTGAAACAGATATCAGTAATTTTTATATTAAGAGCATGAAATTACTGTTTTCTTGCATGATCAAGATAAGTAGTTGTTGGTTTTTTTTAACCTATCTGTCTTTTCAATATATCATTACCACTACCACAATTATTATTATTATTATCATTATCATGTGTCAAATTTCTAGGGAACACTTGGTGACAAATACTCTTTAAAAATTTTAATGCTCTAAATTTTTAATATAGTAGTTTCAAAAGGCAGAACGATTACTGTGTAATACCTTCATATATCTTTAATGATTATCCAAAAAACATGGACCTTGCATTACTTCCAACTCTCTTTAAAAAAGAGCATTCTATAATCAGAGTAACAACTATTATTTTATGAAAGACCCTATTCTGATTTGCATATGTTCCACAATATGTGACATTCTCCATTATTATCTTTTCTAATTGCTTCTATACATATCAAGTGAGCAGTGTACAAATGAATTTGTTAACTTAAGGTGTTAGAACTGCATTGGTTTTACTATTTTTATTTTATTTAATCTCATAAACAATTAAAACCTGTATGGTGTACAAAGGGGACAAGTGCCATCGGCGCATGGTTCCTTGAGCTCTGAGATTGCTGTCCTAACTCATTACATTAAGGTAAATTATGAATACATATGATAGCAATTAGCATTTTTGGCAAGAATTGGCATGAAAATATTCGCTCCAGAACAATAAAAACTATCTGCAAAGGCAAATCAGCTTCAGTTTTGGTTATTATCTCTAGTGTTCCAAGTGAAGGAATCAACATACTGCTGAAAGAACATAGAGAATGATCATTTGAATATCTACATATCCTACAAAGCTCAATAAAACGTGCACAGATAGTGAAGCTACATTTATGTCCCGAGGGAAAACAAGGAGCCATCTCAGCATTTGCTCAGGGAAACTGGACAAATGATAGAGATGGAGGTAATTGACCCAGAAGCTGAGGTACAACATTTCTTGCAGGCATATTTAGTCTTTTAGAATTGTAGTCTAAATGTAACTAATTCATTAAATAACATTATTAAAACCAATATTGCTTTCCCTTTTTTTCCTCAGTATAGTCTCTACATTGTATAGCAATGATTTTGC